>JADLZL010001811.1:0-302227 GCA_015844335.1 Chrysopogon serrulatus
GGGACCCACATGTTGATGTGCTAATGTTAGTCAGGTCCCACATCAAAAACCCGATATATACAAATACAAAAAAAGATCACCATGTGGGTACAACATGTTGAAACCAGTCCACTTTGATAAAAATTTTAAGGTATGGATGTGAGATTTTAAATTCAGGTTTGGGCTTTTGATGTGGACTCAAATGTTTATGCAGATTTATGTATACCTTTTAAGTAAGTCCCTAGGTTTTTGAGCAAATATGTGGGTTCTACTAGTATGTTGATTGTTAGATTGGGTTGAAGTAATAATAAATTTATGGGTAAACGGATTGAGGAAGAGAGTTACTTTGATATGGGTTGGGTTGGGTACGAGCATCTCTAGCAGATTACTTATCTCATCTTCAATACTAAAAAAAATGTTATATTAGAGTTTGAGGTTTCTCTTGATCCATATATAGCTGAAGTACTTGAGATTCACCCCCTCCCCCATCTCCGTCAAATGTAAAAAGTCTACACTAAAAATAACAGGAGGGCACCTATAGAGACTTTCAGGATGCAGGGGATAGCAAATCGATCTGTTTGAAATGATTGACCGATTGGGTGGATTTCTACCTATATATTAGCAGGACTACCCCAATTAAGACCCTAAACACGGGTTGGGTTTTGTCCCCTTAACGACCCAGCAGGTACTGCACTGTGCATTTACATCCGTTTGATTTGTTTCTTTATCTTTT
Source organism: Chrysopogon serrulatus (assembly GCA_015844335.1). Classification (NCBI taxonomy): domain Eukaryota; kingdom Viridiplantae; phylum Streptophyta; class Magnoliopsida; order Poales; family Poaceae; genus Chrysopogon; species Chrysopogon serrulatus. The sequence continues at coordinate 713 of JADLZL010001811.1, forward strand.
GCAAAGCATGCATGATAAGTACGTCTGGAAGAGTTATGTGTGGAAAGAGGACCTTGTTGCAAGGCTTTTTATCAAAGACTTGTTTGATGAGCAAAGCGTACACACTCCTTTGCTAGTAGTAGTATTGCTCAAACAGCGATGCAGCATATATTTGATGCCTTTTTCTCTGTTGGTCTCGATGCAGAATCCAAAAGACGTTCGCGGAAGTGGTTTACAATTATTAGAAGGTTCAGAAGGTCTGAGTCTCTCAGAGAAGAAACGGTCGACCTGCATGCACGTGCACAGCCTTGGATGTCAAGAAGCAGCCAAACTCCCTAGACACTAGTGCCCACATCGTCGACCTTGTTCAGGGTTTGACAGGGCCTCATCTTACAACACAGTACAGGATCGGATCATCCTGCATTCAAATTCCTAGGTACACTAGTGTCTTAGGGTCAAACTTAAAATCTTGGTTTAAAAAAAAGGTAATGTATTGGAGTTTTTAAAACTCGAAAAAAGGATTTACTAGGGTTTTTCAAACTTTTTAAACTTTAATGATTTTTTAGATACTATTAAGATTTATTGCATCAAATTAGTATCAAAGATTTACCATAGAATATAGTTTCATAAAACTAAATTTATTTATAGAACCATATCGGCACGGTTTTAGGAATCACTTTTAAAAATATTTTTGCTATCTAAATTTATTAGACCTCCATCTTACAAATAGATGACATTTTGGATCGGATCATAAGTTGCATTTTTTTATAGAAAATACAATATAATATTTATATCCCAAAATAAATTTGTTAAAAACTAGATCTAAACATAGTTTTCAACAATTCTAATTTTGATAAAATTGTTGTTAGTTTTTAAAATTAGTATTTATTTCTCTAACTAAATTTATTATAGAAAATATCCTATAACTAATATAATAGTATTTATTTTGTTGCATGAGTATTATTATATATTTATATGCTTTTAGTTTAAATTTAAATTATTTGACTTCTTAAAATTCGAGAATTGTATTCTTTTGTGGCAGAGGTAGTCGAACAGAATAGTAGGAACACTGCAACGCTGCAAATATATGCAATGTACTCTACGCAGGATGTAATGACGATGGTCGACTATCTAGAAAGACTATGCATGCATGATGGAACAACGTACTTTTTCGTCGCGTAAACTAATTTGAGTCATCGTCAAAGTTGGCCAAACTTAATTATATATGTTTATTAGTACCAGTTAGTAAGCCAAGTCGTACTATTAATGAGTACAGTGTCTTAATTCCGTGCAACAGTCTGGAATAGTCTCTTGTCTCGTCTCCAGGCCGATCGTTTGGTACATTTATGGTGGCGCGAAACAGGCCAACGTTTGGTACATTTATTGTGGCAGTGCAAGAAAACAGGACTTTGTACGTAGGAGTCAGCGCTGTCAAATGATGGGCACGCATGCATACAATACTTGCGGTGCTCGTGGCACGTCAGTGCAAGCCCCAAATAAAAAAAACACGGGATGCGTAGTACGTAGTCCGTTCCGGTCAGCGCTGTCACCGGGTCGTCGTCGTGCTCGCCCGTCGCCGGCGCCCGACATTGCATGCATGCGGTGGCACCATTTTTAAAGCACGTAATTATATTTTAAAGTCCTGTACGTACGTACGCAATTCTCATCATTGAATCTTTAAGTCTAGTTTTTTAACAAAGCGGGGAAAATATGGGGCTCACGTTTTTTCTATAAACGTTAAAATTAAAAAACGTCGGAGGCCCGTGGCGGGGCTAGGCAGCAACGACTCGTACGTAGCCGCTAGCGCCCAAATCCCGAAATCCGAGGCGGGTCCGGGAGAAACCGCGTCCATCACCTGTGTATCGGGCAGTCGAAACTGTTGACGAACGAGCACCGTGCACGCATAGTAGTATATGGTGTCGGCGGCGGGAGACGCTGACCGGCGGGGCCATCGGCGCTGGCAGTGGCAGCAGGCACCGTCGCTGGTTGACAAGAGTGGGGACGCGGAGACCATATATGCATGGTGCTCTTCGATCTGCCGGGTTCCCGCTAGGGGGGGAAAAAAAAGAAGAAAAAACACCACAAAAAGACGTCTCTAATCTGCCGCGCGCCGCTTTCTCCTTTGGCCACACACACCCCGGCGAGTATACAATCACACTCAGCACAGCTCACTACTGAGTGTACCGACTGTTTGAGCGCGCCAGTTTGGAGCTCACCACTGTGTAATTTGTCTGTCTTAATTATTATCTATAACTAAGGTTGCTACTGCCGCATACACATACAGTAATAATCAAAAAATAACTATAGACAAAAGCTAAATTAAATAACCAAAATGCTCCTAAGCTAAAGACCGTTTTCACCGTCCCAAAATGGATCCATAGCATAGCACTAGCTAGCACGTATGGACACAACGAACAGTCCTGGCATAGACGTGTGTGCTCCCACCGTCCAAATTCATCCGATCCTTTCGTTTCTGCTGATGTTAGGTTGTGGTGGTCCAGACTGTTATCATCGTCGCCTCTTATCTTCTCGCGGCCACACTACGCGAGGAAAGCATGCATGGCTGGCTAACCTAATGCCGTTACGCTCGCGCTGGTGTGAATTGACCATGGAAGGCTACGACAATTTCCCCTACGTACGTGCATCAATCTGAGCATGCAGGCAGGCAGCATCCGATGCCCACGCGGTGTCAACCGTCAACCGTCAACAAGGCCTCGGTCCGGTCATGGCGAGCTGCCTAACCTGATGGATGTACATCTCAGTCCCAGTGTACCCTACACCCTTTTGACTCTCTCAAGTCTCCAGTCCACACACACACCCCGCGCAAGACACAAAAAGACAAGTCGTCCACATGCAGCACACTACCGCGCACACAAAACTCCAATAATTCTCGGTTGCCATACATACATTCGTACGATGCTCCTGGAACATCCAAAGGCAAGAATGGCAGGATCATGCATGCTCTACGATAAAAATCCTCAACTACTATATTTGCATGCATCTGCAGGTGTTGATGTAGGACAGGCAGAACAGGATGAGCTAAAGTACAATATCTACTGTAGCATGCGCTATTCCTCTTTTGAGAGCTAGCTAGCTAGCGAGCGAGGAGGGAACACTACAAGGGTGGCGAGCAAAGCAAACCACTCCTTTAGCCGTTTCTGCAGCTTTTCTAGCTCCAAGAAGACACGGTTTGGTTTGGTCTCTTCATCCCATTGATCCGAAAAGCATCTCGGTTCGCGTCTGCCGTGGCATCCGCCAACGAAGCGCTTAGTTGGCCACCACGTACCACCCACCCTAATGCATCGAAGCTTTATGCTAGGTGCGTGAGAAAGAACTAACACTGGTACATACGGTGCTAATAATAAGCAACAAGAAGGAATTGATCGAACGCCATGCTTGTCGTCACCTCAACTATATATGGATGCCAATGCCATGCACTCCAATCCACCCCCATCTCTCATGTCGTCTCATCCGCCGCAAGCAAGCAAACAAATTTTTGCAAATTATTGATCGAGCTCCATTCGTAGCGTGGGCGGCTGGGGTTAAATACAGTATATATGACCGTACTATACGTTGGGATATGCTTTTTATCTAGGGCGCATGCAATGCAAACCAAACAACCGCGTGATCACGTGGCAACTGGGGGAATGTTTTATGATCCACTAGAGACTTTCAACCGTTTCTTTTAATTTGTACTGTAGCACAAACGTGAGGTGGTCCGGTCGCTGTTATTATCAATTTGTTATCACTACTAGCTAGATTGTTCGACACCAAAATAAGCTACAAGTATTGCTTTCAAGTCTTAAATTCAGGTATTTATTATTATTTTTTAGGAAAGGGACTTTTATTCCATCCTCTAGATGAGTCATTCATTATTCTTTTATGAAATATATGCACTAGCTCAACCATCCATCCTTTATTATAGTAAAAAATAGCAGCTTCTAGCTGAAGGAAACGACAGCTAATAAATAAAGAAAGCAACAAGGAGGTGAATGCAGCACAACTCAACTCCAACGACCACGGTTATTAAGCTTTAAGACTATTAGAAAGAAGGCATCTACACCTCTTGCTTGGGAAATATCTCCACAAACCGTCGTCTCTACCATTCGGCATGCCCATTGCGTTCTTGGTCTGTCACTCTCCTTTTACAACATGAACCAAAATCAGGTCTAGTATACGTAGTCCTAGAGATTACCTGCATATATGAGTGTATTTTCTTGTCGTCAAAACCAAATCATTTCTACGCAACCATATGGCCCAATGCAACAAATTCCACTCCAATTGAAACTTGGTATCTTAAATTTTGGTCCAAATGTTGTAGCCATTTTTTTAAAAAAATAAAGGGCCATTCATATTCCTTACCTTGGTGGTCTTAGTCCAAACGCAACATGAAAGACCCTCCAAATAAAATCCTGCGATGTGATAACCAAAAAGCAGATGTTGGATGGATTCCTTGTAGATATAGAAATAGCAAGAATCGTCACCTTTCTAGTTCCGTTTCAAGAAATTGTTTTTTCGAAAACATGCACTGCACATGTCTCATTAAAAGAAAGAGGATAGTTCAACGTACAAATGTGCGCTGGAGTGTACGCGAAACGCCTCACTCCAGAGCAAAGGCTGATACAAGAGACTCACAAGTGATCCCAAGATTACCAATGAAGTCCCGACATAGATGGACAGCAAGAAACAAAAGAGGGGGGGAAAGCCACCACCTCAAGACACCAACCAACTAACCAACTAAACTATGCCTGCAACAAGAGATATATCCGCGCAAAGGTCACCAAATGAGGGGGGTCAAGCCGCGGTGGCAACACATCCACCAGAACCTCAAGCAACCAAGAAGTCGTGAGGTGAAACCGCCAGTGACCAGGGAGGCCACATGAAAGTAGACGTCGAGCTCGCCCAAACCTCTAGCGACCAGGTAGTCGCGAGGTAGACCTCCAGCGACCAGGTAGTCGCGAGGTAGAACCGCCAGTGGCCAGGAAGCCACTATGAAAGGGGACGTCGAACCGCCAGTAACCAAGGAGTCACTGCGACTGCTGCAGCGACACCAAAGCTCGAGCTGGACACTCCAAATCAAGGAGGAGATGAAGCACAGGAAGCCATAGCACCGACACCCAGGGGACGAACCATGGGAGGGAGAACCCTCCGTCGCTCTTACGACCCAAGCCTGCCGACCAAACAATGACAATGACGACGCCTCCAAGAAGGGCAATGACGCAGCTGCGCCACCGTCGCCGGCCCGGGAGAACCAGGCAGGGTTTACACCTAATATCTATAGGTGAGCAAGCCATCCATCCGCAGCGCCACCCACCGCCGGGGGGAGGGGGCGGGACACGCCGCTGGCGACGCCCGCGCCGCAAACCCAGGCTCGGCCCCGGACTCGGCGACCACCGGCCGAGGGGCCCCAGCTGGCCCACGGGGAAGGCGGAACTAATGCCGCCGCCCACAGACGGGCCAAGGGCGCAATGGATTCCGCCACCGAGTGGGGCCCCTAGATCCGACCGGGGAGCCCGTGATCTGGCCACGACGGGGCCAGATCCGATCGGGGGCCACCGACACCAGAGTAGGTGGGGTCGGGGCACCGGAACCCAACAGAGGGCCGCCCGGCCCAGCCACGCCACCACCCGCCCAGGCCGCAGGGGCGCAGAATCGGGCCGGTGAAGCCCGGATCCGGCCGCCGGAGTTGGAGAGGAGGGGGTGGAGAGGTGGAGGGAGAAGAGGTGGAGGGGGGGGGGGGTTGCGCGAGAAGAGACGCTGGGATGAGGAGCAGGCCCTGCTGGCCGCCGCCGGGCGAGGAAGAGGCGCGCGGCGGCGGCCGAGGAGGGGGGGGGTGCTCGGGCGGCGGGGGAAGGGGCCCTCGGGTCGCCCGGGGGGGAGACGACGCGAGGGCACTTGTGCTCGTGGGTATTGTCTTTTGTTAAAATCACCTCTTATGTTAAGAGAACTAAAAACAAATATCTCAATTCTAAAAAGCAACTTCCATATAGACTTATTCATCAGAGGTAAAGCTAGTTGATTTACCAGGTTCAAATACAGTACAAATGCCTAATCATATCAAAGCCCACTTGATAGTGTCTATCTAGTCATCTTGTCATGCCACTAAATAAGTCTATTTTCACAGTTCTAAAATATTTTATCATGGAAAATATTTTATAAGCTTCATATTTAAAATGGTACCAGCAACGATCTTCATTTCAGTTGTGTCACTAGCGAAATACTAGAACAATTTTGATCACTGTTTTCTCCTACAAGTTTATAATACAAATAAAATATGTTTCGCTATAAAAAATCGATTATAATGGACTTTGAAACATATGTCTAGAAACATTTATATATTTTTGTCTAGAAAGAGACGTATGGTCGTTACGATTGCTGTTGTATTTTGCCTATGACAAGTAACCTAAACGGAATAAGGGATGTTGGAGTCAAAGGTTTGCGTGTATCACTGTATCAGTGACCGTGACAATGTCCTAATATAATAAGAGGGTCACATTATTTGGAGTTAGAGGGAGTAAAATAAAAAATAATAATAAACTAATTTCCCCTGTACATGTTTGAACTTTGAAATAAACCACGCGCCACCTCTGAGAGTACAACAACAAAATATCATGCCTAAACCCTGACTTATGGGTACCAACAAGACAATCATCTCGTCGTCGTCGGCTCAAGGACAAGGAGAAGGAGGACTGTAGATCTCGATCGCTTTCATATCTCACCAAACCATCTACCAGATGGAGATGAGATGAGACTCCTCCGGTCGTGTGGATCGTGTGTCAGTGTCACGAGCCCCTAACGAACTCGAAAGCGAGCCCCGACGACGCCCTTCGCTAGTAATTGATGCCAGGAAAACGAAGCGAAAACAACCGCGATCATGCCCATGCACTGCTCGGCGAATTGATCGAAAAGGAAATCACCTGCTAAGCTAGCTGCTGCCTCGACATCGCGCACCCACGCCACGCGCGTTCCGGGCGGCCGGCCGGCAGCGTCGGGCAGGGTGGTTGCGGTGGCGCCATCGGGGCTCCGACACTCCGATACCGCAGAGGCAGATGAGCCGGAGGACGGACGTGTGTGCAATTATTAATTAAAGATCCTGTGATCTTTTGTTTCATGCCATGCCGAGAAATGACATGTCAATCGCGCAGCGAGCAGCAGCAGTGGCCACCGTGAGTGTGATCGAGAAGATCGATGGGTTGCCTTGGCAGGTCGTTTTTTTTCCTTCACGGAGGTCACGTCACTCACCGCCACTTGTGTCGCCTCCATTGACTTTTTTATTTAAATTTATTTTTTGTCCAGAAAACTGACCGCGCACATATATATGCATGTCGTAATTTGCAAGATTACTTCAGAAGTTCCAGCATGCGCGAAGATTAGTTTAGAAGTTCCAGCACGCGCGAACTATCTATCAGTGTACTATATCTTATAAGTCTGGATTAGGTAACAAAAATAGTAATGGACGTGAACTAATCGCCCATGCCTAGACAAAAAAGGCACCATCATGTACATCTATATATGGAGAAAACAAATCCAAAACAAACACGTTTACATATCGAATTCTGCTCTCGAGAGCGTGTTATCTCGCTCATAGCTGTTGCTTGCTTGACACAGCCGTCCATCATAAACAAATCTTTATATATTTTTTTGCATAAAGATGTCAACATCATTCCATATTATGCTGACCTCACTAAATGTTTTATCTATTCAACAAGGTGTCAAGATAATCCACCATGCGGCACCAAATTTCTCATTAAATTTATATTATTTTTTATTAATCACAAAAATATCCATATCATTTCTATCATATGAAACATTTAAAATCTTTAATCTATTAATATACAAGTTATCTACATATCCTACTTGTTTGATCACATAACCTTTATAATATAACCAAACATCCTATTGAGTTTTCCTTCTATTAGCTACCAAATTTTACCAACTCTGATAAAAATCAAATATATATGTATACAACTATAGTAATACCAATATATAGCAAATTTAATGCTACATATATAGCAGATTTATTTTTAAGAAAATCTCGTGGCAAAGCGTGAGATATACTTCTAGCAATAAATAAACAACACAAACCACGTGTAAGCAATAAGATGAGCAATATGAACCCACAAGGCCACCAACAACTAGGGCAGAGGGGGAAAAATACTGATAAATAAGGCAAAGAAAAAACAATTTTTTACAGACATGTTAATTTTATATATAGTTAATTTTTTTACCAGCATGTCCTATCATGTACATCTATATATGGAGAAAACACATCCAAGCGAACACGTTTACATTGAATTTTGCAGACGTGTGGGTTATGACAATAATCATGGCTTGTCGGACACAGCCATCCGTCATCATCCTACATACTTTAAAGATAAACCTCACGAGTTGTATGATTTGAAACCCACTAAATGTCCTATCTCTTCATGCTTTAAAATATCCACATCATGTTCTATTAAATTCATGTCATCTCTTGTTAATTATAAAAAATATCCATATCATTTCTATCATATAAAATATTTTAAATTTTTAATCTAATAAATACAAGTAATCTAGCTTATCCTATTTGTTTGATCACATATTTCATTTATAATATAATCAAACAGCCTATTAGAGGCTTTTATTAGCAAAGCGAATTTTACCAAACGCCGATACAATCAAATATATGTGTATACATGTTATACAGAATACCAATATAGTAATGCTAAACATAATATAGCAGATTTATTTTTAAGAAAATCTCGTTGGAACACATGAGGTATACTTCTAGCAATAAATAAACAGCACGAACCCAGTGTATATGCAACAAGGCGAGCAATATGAACCCCACGAGGCCACCAACGAGTCAACGACTAGGGCAGCAGGGGAGAAATACTGATAAATAAGGCGAACAAATAACAATTCTTACGGACATGTTAATTTATAGATTTATATTGATATATTGATACTTTATATAAATTAATATAGATATAAGTAACAATATAGTTACAAGCATATGGTTAATTTTTACAGACCAGGTATTATATATTGTGTATAAAATTAACAAGTATATATTTATGTGTTTTGCAGACAAAGCGGGTTGACAATAATCATGGCCGCCGGACGAAAAAGAATACGGAGGATGGCGCTGCCGCTGAAAGCGCGTACGAGTTTGGTGCCCGAAACCGCAAATAATGTGCGCGTGTGCTTTGAAACTAGCACAGCATGCTGCTACGTAGGAGGGCTAGTAGTGATACTCTACTTTTGTCGCTGCGCTGCCATTAACATAAGATTAGTCATTAGTTTTTTTAAAAAAAACATAAGATTAGTTATTATTAGCGCAGGCACGCAGCGGTTGATGATGAGCCTACATACAAAGATCGATCACAAGTCAGAGCGCCGGAGGCAAAAGCGAAGCTTCGCAAACGCCTATGCGATGCGATTACGAGCACGGGACCCGGCACTGCTTGGTTGGTTATTAGCTAAACAAAATCTGAAACGTGTGGATGCTCCTGAAATGGGGCTGCTGACTTTGGGGAGCTGCTGAAAATGCTCTACCCGGAGTCTTTCTTCCCTTGCTGCTCACTGCAGCGTTCTCAGACTCGGACATTCCGTACGTGTACGTGGACCCCGGCGGTGGGGCTCCGATCGTTGGACTTGACGATCCTTTTGGTTTTCCCGGGAATAGCAGCAGCAGCTCTAGTTTATTCGGTCAATCATCAATCGGGCCCATTCCCTCCTCCGGCCTCCGGCCATTCCCGATCCCACCCCCATTCCTGCCAGCTTCCTTCACCACCCAGTCCCACGCACGAATTACTCGCTTCAATTCCCCCCGCCTCCCATGCCTCCGCCATTTTTTCTATCATCCCCTCCCGCGTGTCGCAGTCGCAGTCTTGGACTGGACCCCATCCGCCAAGTCACCTAACCTCCCTCCCTCCATCGCTCGCCTCCGCCTCCATATAAGGGCTGCGCGACGTCCCCCCGCAGACTGGACACGACAGCCCACCGCACTCTTCCACTCCCCCTAGCTGCTCGTCCCGCTCCCGCCTGCCCCCGATCCATCGATTCCCACCGCCGAACAACCGACGGGTGCTGCTGCTCCTGCCGCGCCACCACCTGCTACGTACGCCAACGTACCACCAACGTCCACCGAGCTAGCGCTAGCGCTAGCCGCCGATCCATCCGTCCAATCGGTCGGTCCATCCTGCTACCTACGACGTACGCGCGCGCTCCGACGATCGGGCCAGCGCCCCAGCTCGACGTCGTGCCGCCAGCGCCATCCGTCGTCCAGCCGTCCGTCCTAGCCGCCGGAGGCTGACCGGCGGCCGGTACAGTACAGTATAGTACACAGCGTCAGCGAGCAGCTAGCGGTGTCATCGTTTCCGGTCGTTTCGAGGCGGCGATGAGGAGGATCACCACGACGAGCGGCGGCGGCGCCACGCCTGCCACCGGCGGCCTTCTGTGGCTCTTCCGGCCGGGCCGGCTCGGGGAGGTCTTGGCCGTCGCGGCTCTCCTCGCCTCGGCGCTGCTCGCCCGTCGTCGGCCGCCACCGAGGCGCCGTCGCCGTCGCCGGCGTCGTCGGCGGGCGCGGCACGACTACGAGGACGCGCTGCGCAAGAGCCTGCTCTACTTCGAGGCGCAGCGGTCGGGGCGGCTGCCGCACGGGCAGCGCGTGGCGTGGCGCGACCACTCGGGCCTCACCGACGGCCTCGAGCAAGGGCGTCGACCTGGTGGGCGGCTACTACGACGCCGGCGACCACGTCAAGTTCGGCCTGCCCATGGCCTTCACCGTCACCATGCTCTCCTGGACGCTGCTCGAGTACGGCGCCGACGTCGCCGACGCCGGCGAGCTCGCGCACGCGCTCGAGTCCATCAAGTGGGGCACCGACTACTTCATCAAGGCGCACACAAGGCCCGACGAGCTCTGGGCAGAGGTATGTAGTAACTCAATTCATTCCTTCAATTATTACTCGATCAGCTCCTTTTATTTGCATGCCATTTGCAGTAACAAATTAATTAACAATCACCTAATCACAACATCGTGGACTAGCAAACTGTACTGTGCATGTTACGTAGTAGGGTAATAAAAAAAGCACAAGTCGTAGTGAGAACGACCAACGAACAAAACATGCCTTCCACACCAGTCGTGGTTGCAGGGGGGAAAAAAAATTCGAATTCAAAAAGATGAATGAAAAGGGGAAGGAACATTTGTTAGGTGGCGCTGCTACTGCTACTGCTAGCGGACAAGCTGCGGTTCGCAGCAACGCGCAAATCTGACACGCTCCATCATTGCGCTTTCACATGGCCCGGGATCAGATTAGCTAGCTGCTGCGAGCTGTTCGTTTATTTTTTTTATATGTTGTGTTCCGGCTGCTTTTTAATTTCCCCATGGATGGATTTTTCGGCGGCGGCTCTGACTGTGACAATGCATGCATGTATTGTACTATACTATGTGATGTAAAGCGAGCTAATCAAGCTAGCTCATGCATATGGCCACCAGGTCGGCGACGGCGACACGGACCACTACTGCTGGCAGCGGCCGGAGGACATGACGACGTCGCGGCAGGCGTACAAGGTGGACCGCGACCGGCCGGGCTCCGACGTCGCCGGCGAGACCGCGGCCGCCATGGCCGCCGCGTCCATGGTGTTCCGGGAGCACAACCCGCACTACGCCAGCCTCCTCCTCCACCACGCCCTGCAGGTACTTTACTTCACTGTTGACGATGATGACAGTAATTAATCTTTAATTAATCACCGCTACTCCTGCTAATGATGAGATTAGTTACCGCACCGCACGGTCAGCGGCGCGCCCGATTGGCTCAGAAGTGACCAGAGCCTTTTTGTCGTCGGAGCCGCATGACACGATTTTTTTCTTCTCCTCCTGCTGGTTCACACTGGTGCCGTGTACCGGACCTACTAGCCAGCCCTGTGTGCAGCAGCCGGACCGGCGCACGTGGCGCATGACGTCGGGTCAATGGGGGGTTTCAACTTTGAACCGTGTGCGTGTGTCTGTCTGTCTGTCTGTCCGTCCTGTCGGTCCACACAGGCTGCCATGTGGGTCCCATCAACCGAGTTGATATCCTGGGCGAGAGGAATAATCATCATCATCACAACGTAACATGTTACTGTCAGGGTTAGGTGAGCGGAAACTATACTCATTAAGCGGCTCCATCAACGTAACCACCACATTCGGTCACGTTGTGATGGGGATCCATCGATGATATCGATCTCCTGAATCGAAAAGCTAGCTTGCCAGCCAGCCAGCCATGTCATCACATTATTATTACAACGATGCAGAGTGATGGATGGTGATGGGCCATCGATCTAGACGATCAGGCAATGCAATAGCAGGGTGGTCGTCCAGGCAGAGCTAGCAGCTAGCTAGGCCACTGGAATTGGAATATTATTAGGTGCTGGTTGGTTAAGTAGTCTGCGGTGTGTGAACAGTGACGAGTAGTACTGATGATCAGTGATCACCCACCCAGCTAAGCTAAGCTAATCTATGCTCGAATAATAACGAATGATGATGGATCGATCCATGCGTCGACAAAACCGAGTAACTAACCTGCTGCATGTACTGTACTTGCAGCTGTTCGAGTTCGCGGACAAGTACCGGGGCAAGTACGACAGCAGCATCGCGGAGGTGAAGAGCTACTACGCCTCCGTCAGCGGCTACCACGACGAGCTCCTCTGGGCCGCGCTCTGGCTCCACCGCGCCACCGGGCGCTCACGCTACCTCGACTACGTCGTCGACAACGCCGACGAGTTCGGCGGCACCGGCTGGGCCATCACCGAGTTCAGCTGGGACGTCAAGTACGCCGGCGTCCAGATCCTCGCCGCCAGGGTACGTCGTACTATTTTTTTTGGGTATTAAAAAAAAAAAAGAAAGGACGATAGGCAGAGGCTGATGCTGAAATTTATGGTACGTACGAGTGATCGCTAACATGTACATTGTCCATCAATTGATTTCAGCTGCTGCTCAGCGGGGAGCACTCGCCGCGGCACCGGGAGACGCTGGAGCAGTACCGGGCGAAAGCGGAGCACTACGTGTGCGCGTGCCTGGGCAAGAACGCCGGCGACGGCAACGTGGAGCGCAGCCCCGGCGGGATGCTCTACGTGCGCCAGTGGAACAACATGCAGTACGTGACCAGCGCCGCGTTCCTGCTCTCCGTCTACTCGGGCTACCTCTCCTCCTCCACCTCCTCCTCCTCGTCGGCCGCCGTGACGTGCGCGGCGGCGAGCGCGAGCGCCGGCGAGGTGTTCGCGCTGGCGCGGGCGCAGGTGGACTACGTCCTCGGCAGCAACCCGCGCGGGATGAGCTACCTGGTGGGGTACGGGCGCGGTTCCCCGCCCGGGTGCACCACCGCGCCGCCTCCATCGTGCCGTACAAGCACAGCAAGGAGTTCATCGGCTGCGCGCAGGGGTTCGACGACTGGTTCGTCCGCAAGGCCGCCAACCCCAACGTCGTCGTCGGCGCCATCGTCGGCGGGCCCGACCGCCGCGACAGGTTCAGGGACCACAGGGAGAACTACATGCAGACGGAGGCGTGCACCTACAACACGGCGCCCATGGTCGGCATGTTTGCCATGCTCAACCGCCTCGCCCGGGACGAAGCATCGCCGGCATCGGCGTCGGCGTTGGCATCGCAGCAGCAGCCCAGCGGGGAGACAAGTGTAAATAGAAGATAGTCATATACAGACGACAGAGGGGCTTGTACAATTTTTGTTTGCCCCTATTTTTTTTTTTTTTTTTTCTTTTGGGGTTGGGGGGGGGGGGGGGGTGGGGTTCATTCTTTTTCTTCTACGGATCGAGTAGATGTGAAGTGAAGGCGCTCTTCACAGGAAATTATTTATTATTTGTATACAATGAGAAAAAAAAGATAAGAGGAGGGATTTGGCAAAGAAAATGTAAATTCCCTCCCCGTAAATATCAGAGAAAAAATATCAAGGATGTCTCATATAGTTAATTCAAATCACCTTTGCTGCCTCCCAAATCATTGCAGCTCATCTGCTCATGCACGCAATGATCACAGAATCTTGTAAAGGGCATCAAGCAATTTCAGCACAGCGAGGCACCTCAATATTATTCTCAAGCGTACTGGCTGGACATATAAAGAAAGTCTTATATTCTGCAGAGTACTGAATGAATATAATTATCTCAAGTGCGGTTGGCTTTTTCACGCTGACGATGCGAAAGAGAGCTCTTTCAGCTGCAAAGTTTGCAGGGAAATGGCGTGTCCTGTGTACTGAAAGTGGCCGTTGTTGGACCATACATAGATAGCTTATGATGAGCATTTCAATTTTTTTTATTCCAACCCTTCCTTTGTTTCTACTTAAATGAAGATTTCTATGTCCATCCATGCATATCTGAAAAATAATGCCACGCGGTTCATGAAAAAGTAACACCGACAGCCAAGTGGCCGTAAGCCTTTGTCTTCTCCACCAGCTCTCTCTCTCTCTCTCTCTCTCTCTCTCTCTCTCCCTTTTCTTTATTTTTGGAAAATAACTATGGCAGGAGAGGATCCACTTGGATGAAAATTTTGTATGCAAGTTCTATCAGTTTTGTGTGAAAGAAAAAGTTGAGGAATGACAGTGACTGAATCATGGGACTACTACCTCTTTGTTCTTGCATTGGTCATGCTCTAAAGCCACTACCAACCGTAGGCACACAACAATAAAAACCTCATGAAAAAAGTGTTGATCGATATAAGAGTGGATGGATTGCAACCAACACCTCCCCAACGCAGGGCATGCCCTCACACCTGCCTTCTTGGTCCCACTACTCTCTTCGTTGTTTCCCTTTACTTTCCCTATTTGGTTAAACTCACATGTGCATTCCAAGTTAAACGCACATTTGTTCAAGTCAAAGTTTCCCTATTTAAACCTAATTTGGTTTAATGTCACATGTGCATTTTTCTATAACATTGAATTTAACTTGGAATGAGGACCTATTTGAGAGAGAGAGCTCCAGCTCCAAAAAAATGACCATGATCACCAGATCCATCGAGATTCACCATGCCGAAGTTCCATCGTGAGGCTAGTTCCCACTAACCTATTTTGGGAGCTCCACCGTGGATTTAGATTTATATACAAATTTAAAATACTAGCCAGAAACTACACACACAAATCACCATCTTTCTAGACCCCAAGAGATGATCGAGCGTGGGACGACGGTAGGGCAATGTGCAGCGCGGTAGGGAGGTATGCGCCGACCGCCTTAGCGCATGGCTGCACGACAGCAGCATCCCCACCTAGGGAGCGTGCGTAGCGAGCCTAGGCCGCTCTAGTCCCAATAGTGGAAGGCCCCACCCCACTTCTCCTCTGGTCGGAGCCCAAGGCCTTGGAGGCTGCTGCTGCATTTGCCGACCTAGAGAGGAGTGAGAGGAAGAGTTGTGGAGCGTCGAACGAGAACAAAAACAAAGCGATGTGCCAAGGAACATGTGTAACCAATAGCTTAGTGAGTAATTTTTATCAACTCCGTGAATCTTATAGTTTTTAGAGCATCATTTGATATGCTTCATGAAATCTCACAATTTAGAGTTTCCAAGGATTTGATCAATCTCACAATCTATAATATGTTTTGCATTAGAAACTCTAAATTTGTTTTTATATCCATTTAAGCTTTTCCACCAATCTTTCTCTCTTGCGCTTTTCTCATCAGGAATCCTAAATTGATTTCTATATACATTTTGGCGCTCCCATCACCTGAATTTGTTTCTATATACATTTTGGCGTCAGAAGCCAAAATACGCGTAGTGCATAAAGTTACGCTTAAAGGGTCCAGATTTCCCATCTCCGTAATTTTTAGGAGGACATGTTATGAGTTATTGAAAAGGGATTTTTCTCATCTCGCTCAAAAACAAGAATTAGAAAGGGAAATAAGGAAATCCGATGCTCTATAAGACAAATCTATATTTTGCTCGATCAAAAGCTAATTAACTTGGAAAAGTAATAATGAAGTTACTTTTTTTACAGATCTAAAGTTGCTGAAGCTCTCCCAAACAAACCCAGAGCTAAAGCAAGTTACATTTGAGATGAAGTAACCACTCCTATTTCAATAGCAAGAGTTTATTCAAGCTCAGGCACAAACATATTGGCTTCCACAAATGAACCCATTTCCATTTTGCATTGCAGCTCACTCTTCAGCCCATATTAGTATTTCGGCGTCACCTAATATAATACTGAAATAAGAACACATAATGCCTTCAATTTAACCATGGTCATGCAATGCTGAACCATACTGAAATTGTGGCACAGCAGCAAAGCAACCGTCTCTCTCACTCGAAATCCCAAAAGAATGGCAACCACAACGTGAAGCTTCAAGTCATATATACACCATGTCTAAATAAGAATCATCAGGGGCAACGAACAATATGCTGGTTGACAACATAAATCTTAGTCTGACAGCCGTCGTCCTAAAACGACCAAGTGGGAAAGCAAGACCGATCGTCCCAACAAAATCCCAAAGCCAGGAGGGACGGCACCAGGGCATAAATATGCGGAGATAATAAATAGTAGAGACCATGGTTACCTATATATATATTTCTATAAACAACTCATCTGAGTCGCAGCGACCTGCGAACACAATGTTCACGCAATCACCCCCAGACTCCACTACACCACAATCTCTAGCAGCCGATCTGGAATACGCTCCTCCAATAACCCATATGACAAACAGGGGGCGTGTGCCAGGCAAGAATACATAATGTTCATGAATACCAATCAGAAGGATTAGTATTTTGGAGGCGCTGGTGGCAACCGGTTCGGTGTGCGCCGGCTGCCAGAGTTGGCACCTGAGCTCACATCCCCATTCTCATAGCGCCGACTGCGACCATCAGCACTTCTCGACCTTGATTCACTCTTTGTGCTTGCAGCAACAGGCCCATTTGATGCGGAATCAAAGGCAGACCTCCAGTCCTCACCTGAGCGGCTCGGTGTTCGAGGGCTCTCTGCAAATAATAATTTTTGAATCGTTACGAAATACTTCCACATAAGGTGAAACCAAATATCTAAACTGCTATTCAATCAAAGCTTCCACGGGCAAACCAATATGAAAAATGCATCAAAAACTAATCATAGACAGGAACATCTAAAGGATCTATTTGGTATAGGCGTATAACAAACATAAGCAAGACCAGCCTTGACCAGGAGGTTCATTAGCTAAATAAAGATTTGAGACATGAGCCTCCTTGCCCCCTTGCATGACCATTGCTTATAGAAGATTACTTGATGTTGGCTAATATAATTACAAGGAAGACTTCTTAGTTACAACTTACAAGCCTAGCAAACATCAGAACTATGGTTAGCAGTAGCACAGGACTACTAGCACGGCTTTATCAAGTAATAATAGCCAGCTAATTTGTTTTGTTTGGCCAAGAATCTTAAGAAAATACCTTCAATTACCATCCAAAGGTCTTACATTAGGCAAACCATATTGGCCAATCGTCGTTACAGGATTACCAGAGAGGGGGATGGAGAGTAGTTAGGCTATTGCACTGATGTTACAGATAATGAAAATAGCAGCTTACCAGGTTCGCTGGTGTCATTAGAATAAGAGGAAACAGATGCCCTGTTGTCATGGATACTGAGTTGACGAGTAAGTTTTGACAGGAGAGATGATTGTTTTTGGTACTTCTCCCTTCTGCGCTTAGCATTATGGTCCTCTTGAAGAAGCTCTTCAATCTTAGCGTTGCTTTGCCCACTGGATCAAGAAATGATTGAAAATACATAAACTATTCAAAATGTATTAAAACTAAGAATAGCCAACTAAATATATGGCAACCAAAATTGTTTGGGAGAATTAGCTCTATGGCTCTGGAAAAAAACGCCTCTTAGGTGTATGGCCTTTTTTCCTCAAACTTTGCTCTATGGCCCTGGAACGATAAAATTACAAACTGAGAGAATATACATCTGTATTAGTCAGTTTTACATCCTTAAATTTCGAAATGTTGTCCAGATAAAGTGAGGAATCCAGAACAACCATACAGGTACAATCCAGATTGTCAAGTCTAGGAGTTATTGTACTAGCATGTTCAAGTATATGTCAGCTTTATTTCTTATTCTAACTAAAATGTGAAATTATGAAGCTATTTAGCATAAACAATCCACTAGGTGCTAATCTCTGGATTAAGAAATAGAAACACAAACTCTTTTTTTTTATCGAACACGCAGGAGAGCTGCGTATCATTATATTAATAGAAGAAAAAGAGAGTCATACATAGACCCGAACCTCTCACACACCTACCAACTACACATAGCCAAGATCGCCAGTTAAGCAAAACACAAACTCACTCCATTATATTTTCATTTGGTATCCGAGATCCAACTTTGACCACTATCACAGCATATTTATTTATAAAGTTAATATTTATGGGATTACTAAGTTACTTTTCAACAAAATTCTACACATGGCTCTTCTGTTTGCAAACTAAGCAATATCTTATAAACTGATAGTTGAAGTTTCAAAAGTTTGAATGCACATTGTCCAGAATGTCAAGTGTTTGAGAACAGAGGGAGTATTATTAATGTACAGAACATCAACCTTATCGAGCTGTATAGCTGGTTAAGCATGTCTTCCTTTGCTTTCTCCACTTGGCAAAGCACAATAGCCTAATAAGGACAGACAAACAATGAAAATTTGGCACAAATACAAGGGCCATATAAACTGATTGACAGAAGAATATGAACCTTCGGAACATTTGCTGCCAGACTATTCAAAACAGCCTCAACATAACCACGAACTTCTTGAGACATCCATCTAAGTTCTTCCTCAGGATCAACAGGTCTCCTTGCCATAGTATCCTTTCCAAAAGTGTATGATCAGATATTAGTTTGTGTATTTTACTGCAACAGTGTTTATATTGGCACTTACAAATGTTCAAGATTCAGTTATGTAAAGCAAAACTACAAAAGAAAGCTAGAAATGCAATTCAATTATGTATTAATCTAGAAACTTACTAAAGCGCCATCAGAATTGCTTTGCCTCATTGAACCACCCTCAGTACTTGGACCCTTGAAAGAACCCCCTTTGCTCTGAATAACAGCTTTGATCTTATTTACCCACTCAACCTTGTCAGCCATGCTCTCAGCCTTTAACACAACAGCACTATGAGCTGCAAAATTTAAAGCAAAGAATTTTTTTTAAAAAAAAAAAAAAAAGAACCATGAAGCAAATATATCTCTGTAGGCTGTACAATTCAAGGGTATATCAACCTTTTAGGACTGTTTTGTATGCAACCCTGTTAGTAATCTTAAATACAAGACTTGGTGTTTTTTCTGATCCATTTGCCTTTTTTGAGTCTTTTGAACTTTTAGGAGGTTCTTCCTCCTCTACCTCCTCAAGGTTGCACTCCTGCAAATGAATACAGCTTACGACATAAGCAAGTTGCTAAAGCAGTCCATCTCACAGTTCTTTAAATCAAGCCATGTTTGCCAGATCAGTATAAATTTTCTACTAGGCTCCAGAGAATAGGAAAAAACTGTTGAAGTTGTAATGCAAAAATAACAATTATATCTTAGTGCCACATGGAATAAATAACAGATTATGAAGGCAAAGGTTATACAAACCTCAAGAGTGATGACACCACGAAAATGTCTCTCCTCTTGTTTCTTTGTGTACCCAAGCTGGCATAGAAACAACAGATATAGTGAATAAAACCAAACCCACGTATCAAACAACCACCATGAAATACAATAATCAATAAGCAGTAGTAAACAATTGAAAACCAAAGGGCTTTTGCATGCCATATCAAACAACTCAAGAGTTCAGTAGAAATGTTCTGAAGAACTGATTAACCTTTCCACTCTTCTCATTAAGAACAAACCATCTTTTGCTCCACCCATTAGTTTTTGCGCTTTTCTTTAAGAGGTAACCTGCAAAGGAACAGAAGAATATGCTTATAGGTTTACTTCTCAAATCAATCAAAATGTATTCGCTATCATGAACACATGTGAAGCGGTTGAAGCAGTTCATCAAGAGAATTCTTGTTACATCGCCCATGCTAATCTAACAAACTAAATGGGGAACGTCTAAAAAATATTGAAGTTAGTACATGGTGCAAGTGTGCATCTAATTTGTGACAATGAACATTAAAAATGTGGTATATATTTTATGTTTAGTCAATATTGGTTTGCACAAGCATAAGTGCATAACGTTTGAGAATGTATTTCCATGGCCTAACTTAGGCACAGTATAATTTTAGGAGTATTGTACCTGCAGTAATTTCACCAGCAGGACCAGCAACCTGCAAATTTGGTCCCTCTTTTGCGTCTTTATCTTGCTGGCCAGATTTGTCTTTCATTGATTTTAAGCTGCCACCACCTTGCTCAGCATCTGTTTGGGGACTGGAGGCCTATAATAACAGTTTAATCAACCACCAGAGCCAAATATATACTGTAACTGTAAGCCAAAAAGGTAAGTATGAACTATACACCTCTAACCAAAAGATCCTATAGTTTAATATTTATAATAAAATCCTATAGTTTAATATTTATAATAAAATACCACTGCATAGATGCAAAATCATACCCTCTTAGATGTTGACTGCTCAGCTTCCTGTGTTTTCTTAGAAGATCGATTTCTTAACTCATCCTCCCGACGCTGCCTTTCCATTCTGTCAATACCAGACAAATAGAAGGCCATGGGTCAGTGTTTAATAAATTCATCATGAAACTAGATGTTATATTACAGAATAGATAACACATATGCTTGATAAATCATAAAAACTCCAACAAAGTGAGAAGAGTCACAATCACAACCTTAAGTGACCTATTTCCGTCAGTGCTTATGTAATGATGCGGTTAACTAATAGAGTAGCTGTTTGGAAGTGCAGATATGTTTTGTACTACCTCAGTCTAAAGCCAATTTAATTTAATGATCCAGCAATGCCAGGCTTACAGTGGAAAATGAGGTGATAGATGGAAGCATATAATACTAATTTTGTGTCAACTTACAATGCAAATGAAATGTAACAACTAGAGACAAATTACAGCAACCTGATGACTGACCTTCTTTGCACTAAGCGGATGAAATGTTGGGGAGGAACAAAGGCACGTTCCATATCAACAAGCGCGACAACCATCTTTTTAGCATCATTCTTGAATGTCTCCAATGCATTTGATGCTATTGCAACAACCTTGACCAGACAAAAAGTTTATACCCCAAAAGGCCAAAACACACTATCAACAAGCAGAAAGAGGAAAAAATATGTGTAAAAAAGAAAAAGTGATACCTCACGCTTGAATGGAGGATATCTTCCAAGTCCTGGTGTGGCATTTGCGGAAGCATTGACTATGTCTAACAATACACGATGAACCTAATGTGATGACAAGTTAGTTTTCCATGGACGGAGGCAAGATGGGCACTAAAACTATATATAGTATTACTTCACTATGTGCACACACAAAGTACTTCACAACAGTATACACAAGACATGACTGATAAAGATATAATACCAAAGAGGGCATAATATATAATAGCACATAGAAAACACTCAATAGAACAAAACCTAACTGGACATAAAGTACTTCCTCTAGATAGAAATCACATGCATTAATAGTTACTAGCTAACAGCTGAGGGATATTAATCATGGTACATGAAATTCAACCTCGATTTTAAAAACTAAAATCAGGTAGTCAAGAGCAAGAACAGGTAAACAAAAATGCATCAGATGAGAACTGAAGTTTATAAGGTACTCCCTCCGTCAAAGAATGCAATTATTGTCCAGATTCGGACCTTAGAATTCCATTCCTTTTGGGACGGAGGGAGTAATTTTTTATCATTGGGCCCGGAAAAGTGGTCTTAGCAGGGCTATAGAGCACAATAAAACATTAGGATGGGTATAGATTGCGACAGTTTTCACTGCTTGTCTCCTGAGGTAGGGGACAACAAAAGTAAATGTGTAGAAGTTAACATGTAGTTGTGATGGATTATTTTATTAGACGTACCTCTTCAACACATAGTCGTGATGGCTCCTTTGCCATTTCCAGTACTATTTTTATCAACGATCTCAGCCCTTTCTCTGGAGATATCAAATATGGTTGATAACCATCGGCTTCCAAGACAATCTATTGTGTGGAGAGAAATCTGTTTAATTACGTGCAACTGCCAACCAGGGCTCAATGTAAATACTGAGAGTGATCCTACCCTTTTGACATTGTTGAGATCAAAATGTCGGTCCAACGGTAGCTGTTTAATTCTGTCTGGAAACTTGCCTTCAAAACTTGCAACAATTTTCCATCCAGATCCCTTTTACATTAAAAACAGTACAATTTGTGACTGACATCATTATCAACTATTCGTTTTAGGGGTATAACCACATAACCAAATTTGATGTGTAAGTTCATTACTAACCTCACCAGATGTTATGTGAGCAAGAAACTTGTCTTCAAATTCTCGGCACAGCTCCAAAGCAACTGCTCGGGTTCCTTCGGGACTCTGTACCATAGATTCTCCCAGCCTTGCCAGTTCATCTTGCACCATTTGAGACTTACCCTGAAGGCTGAAATTGCAGCACAACAAGCGGATTTAATTTTAGAAAGATACCATGCATAAAAGTGAATTAACACCATCATAATAAGAGAAGAATTCATGTGCCACTATATAGCATTTATCTAAGTATTTAGCAGATACAATATTACTGAAGAACCAAGACATAATTCTTACCCACTCAACAGGTTAGGCACCCGGACTTTCATTCTTTTACGGATTTGCTTAGCAATTGTGTCAACCAAAGCAACTCTACCAAGCTTGTTCTGAGGAGCTCCAGTTAAGATGTTTTTCAGGCTTTCAGCTTCAGCTCGCCAAGCTGTTTCTAGCGAGTTTTCAGAACCAGCTGATTGTGCTGACGCAAGCGCAACAGACTGTCCAATTAGAGCAACCCACTCGATGTCAGGAAGGTTTTTTGGACCCTTGTTTGACAGTAGGGCCTGAACACAAGCAATAGTTTTTGCATCTCCATTTGCTTGATCAACTTTACTTATAACACCAACAGTTCTTGTCCCTACAGTTACGGTGAATGAAAATACATCAGTTTACAATGCAATGACAATGTAATTAGCTACGATATTTTCAGACAAGACACAGACCATCTGAATCAATATCCTTGGCCAACCTCAGAGCTCGAGATGATGCGACATCAGCAGCTTGCATTGCAGGTATGACAACAAGCAGTATTGCATCATTGTGCCCAGCATACTCATTGATCTAAAGTAAGAAACAATCAGCACTCTGCTAAAGTGTAAGGAAGTTGATGGCCATGGCCTTAAAAGAACTAGAAATGATCTCCATAAGTAAATGTGCAAGGACAATTCAAAAGGTATATCAAATAAAATGAAACAAGCTACAGAGAAACGAAAGTTATGTTCTAGTGGTCCCCAAGATAAAATGTGTAGCTTGTCTTTCACCAATCAATGATCATTGTGAATATTACCACACAACCAACTAATCAGCACTCTACCTAATCTCTAAGCATCTATGTACAGCAAAAATAGTTTAGAAATAATTCAAATACCTACCATGGAATCATCAACAACTCGCTGGTCTATCCCAGGTAAATCAACCAGCTTTAATGAGGGAGCTGAAGAAAAAAGCAGGAAAAGTACCGTGAGGATTTCATAAAGCAGCACAACAAAATAAAAAGGTACACTAAGAAAGAAAGATTTAGTACAGAAATTATTTGTGGGGTTTACCGATGTTAGAACACCAATACAAAGAAAGATGTACTAGCAAATGATTATACTGCTCCACAATGCAATGTGCAAACACACAGCATAGTGTCACAAGCATACATATCCCAGCCCAACTGTTATTTCATCATTGTTCCATGACTACAAGTTCAACACTTTCACCATCACCAAAAGTGTGAACATATACTCAACACCGTGTTCTGTACAATGCTAGTGAAACGGAAAGAAAAGCAGCTACATAGTTGCTTAAACGGTTATGCTACTCACAGCACAAACAAACCTGTACTCGTCCGCAGCTTGAGGTAAATCTCATCGGCACGGCCCCTCCCTGATCCACCAGACGCCCCCTTACTGAGTCTGTCCTGCAGTGAATGCCGGAGGGCGCCTGCACCACAGCAGAACGAAACAGGAAATATCAAGGTCAAGATCAGGCTCAGTCCCCAAGCTTCCAAAACTCGTCAACAGATGCAGGAAGCACGGCCACGGGATCCAACTCACTTGCGGAGACCTGCTGCGACTTGCTGTCGATCTGCAGCACGATGGACTTGCTGCTGAGCCCCGGGTCCCTCTGAAGGTCAACCACAATCGGCGCCCGCGTCGCCCCGTTCTCCCCGTCGGCTGCACCGCACACCAACACCATCCATATCCAGTAAAAAACCACAGCATGACAAGGGACGAGGGAGGAAAGGGGACAAAGCTGCTCGGCTAGGAGGTAGGAGCTCACCAGGACCGGGTGGCCGATGAGGCTGTTCAGCACGGCCGACTTGCCAGCGCCCTGCACGGACGAACGGATCGGAACAGATCAGATCGGGTCACACGAGCAGCAGCAGTGCAGCACGGTAGCAGGAGGAGCAGATCGCGAGGGGTCTCGTGGGGTGGGGGGGGGGGGGCGGCGGTGCGGCGGAGGAGCGATACTCACGACGTTGCCGAGGGCGACGGCGTTGAGGAAGGTGGTGGGGCGGCGCGGCGCGGCCTCGTCGGAGGGGTCGTCGTCGGCGAGGAGCGACGCCGCCTGGCGCATCGACTCGGCGAGCTCCGACAGCTCCTCCATGGCCTCCATGGTCAGCGGTCTCCCCGGCGGCGGATCTCGAGGGATTGGGAGCCGCGGCAACTGGCGGCGAAGGGGGAGGGAGACCGAGACCTGAGCTCTGTCCTGGCCTGACGCGGATTTGAAATCTACGGGGATGGGATGGGGAGAGACGTGGGGGTGGTGGATTTGGGCGACACACGAGAGAGACAGATTCACAGAAACAGAGATGGGAACGGAGCCGCTTGCTTTGCTTGGCTGCGAAGGTGCACAATTTTTTGAAGAGCGGGTTGGGTCTCGCAAGTTGGACCGGGCCCCGACTCCCATCGAGTTTGCACCAGGTCGATTTCCTTTTTGTGCGGGCAGGCCGTGGCCCATGAAGTGGAAGAGGGCCTGTTGAATTGAGGAAAGTTTGCATATTTTTCTTTTTTTGCTCCCTTAACTTTCACGAAAGTCTGATTTTTCTTTTTGAACTTTACAACCGGACAAACAACCTTCCTTAACTTTTCAGACCATGTGCTTTTCCTCCCTAGAGTGGTTTGGCTACAGTGACAGTGGTTTTATTTTTTTTTTTTTTTTCTTTTGGCTAAATTTTTGAAAAATCATAAAAAAATCATAAAATAGAAAATCTAATTTTATTGGACTCCACATGAGTAGATCTACACGGTAAATATATAATATAGTATGCTTTAGTTTAAAGTTTTTGCTAGTCTTTTCCTTTTTTTATTTGTTTTGACTGAATCTTTGAAAAATCATAGTAAATCATAGAAAAATCATAAAATAAAAAATTTAATTTTAGTGGGCTCCACATCGGTAGGTCTACACAGTGAATATATAATATGGTATGCTTTAGTCCAACAAAATAGTTATAGAAGCTATATTTATAAATTATTTTAATTAATTACATACAAGAATAGATCGAAAGCTACAACAAGAGCTTTGTTCTAAAATATACCATATATATGTTCATTTGTAGATCTACTCATGTAGAGTCTAAGAAAATTAGATTTATTATTTTATGATTTTTTGTGATTTACTATGATTTTTCAATGATTCAACCAAAATAAATAAAAAAGAAAAAGACTAGCAAAAACTTTGTACTAAAGCATACCATATTATATATTCATTGTGTAGATGTACTAATATGGAGTCCAACAAAATTAGATTTTCCATTTTATGATTTTTTTGTGATTTACTATGATTTTTTTGTGATTTACTATGATTTTCAAAAAATTAGCTGAAGTAAATCAAAAAGAAAAAGACAAAACCACCATCATCAGTAGCAAAACCACCATCAAAACCACTTCGGGGATGAAAAGTACATGGTTTGAAAAGTTGAGGGGGTTGTTTATCCGATTTTAGAGTTCGGGGGAGAAAAAGTAGACTTTTCGTTAAAATTAGGGGAGGAAAATTAGACTTTTTACTTATAGATATAATTCATTTTACAATTTTACAAAAGCTATCATCTCGGTCTCAAAAGAATATGAAAAAGATTTTTACATGGTGACTACTTGGAATAAAAAGTTTCTCACGCCGTCTGAAAATTTGTATATTTGAATTAATGTAGATCCAAATGTTCTCATACTATTT
Organism: Chrysopogon serrulatus; assembly: GCA_015844335.1. Lineage (NCBI taxonomy): Eukaryota > Viridiplantae > Streptophyta > Magnoliopsida > Poales > Poaceae > Chrysopogon > Chrysopogon serrulatus. Next base: position 26,973 of record JADLZL010001811.1, read on the forward strand.
CAAAAATGAGAGGCTACAAAGTTGTGTAGGTCAATCAAGTGTAACAATTTTATATAAGTTATCCTCATTGAGTAGCCATACAAATTTATGATTCTACAAAAATATTTATGCTTCGAGTGTTTTCTTAAAAGGAATTTAATTACATTAAAAATCATACAAATAGAATGTCGTATGTTTCACACATTATGAGCCTGTTGAGATGATCTAAAGTGATGAAGACTAATACAGAATAATAAAGTAGGTGTTGTAGAAATGGATGTCCTTTTAGCTGCATTAGCTAAAGAGTCAGCAATTGCAATTGAAGATCCGAAACATAGAAGTATACTCTCTTCAGTCTCTAGTGAGGTAAGGTGTTGGCACAATGCGCATTGGGATAATTGACCATAGTATGATTGTTACGCGTGTACTTAATGTCCCAAAGCTAAAACAAATGTGTCATCTTCATAAAGAGGTTGCAAATTCAGCACGCAAAATTGAGTTGGTTCTTGTATAGGCTAAGGGGTTGTTTAGGACTACTCTGCTTTATGTGTTTTTAGCTAGATAGATTCAGCTCCACACTGTAACACCCCTGGTGTTACATTAACCTAAACCCCACCATGTCATCATATTATGCATTAAGCATCATGTTTATTAATTCAATGATAATGCAATTAGCATATGATCATATGCGTCATTAATTTGATAACCAATCATTAAAGTGCATAAGTGCATTTCATGGTATAATAGTCTTTTCATGATTAATGCTTTGTCTTGTATGCTAAGTATGTTTTGAGAGTGCCTAATGATCTTTAGTATAGCTTGATATGCTTGTCAACTAGAATAGTGTGGAAAAAAAGCAATTAAATTTCACTTACATGCTTGATTAAGCTTATAAAAGTGGTTAAACTAAAATCAACCTTTGGTGTGTCCAAGTGCTTGGCTAACCTTGACCATAAATACTAACAATGTTTTATAGATCAAAAAGGTGCAAGAAAGAATCAAATTTGAACATTGAAATTCAAATCCCAAAACCTAACCCTAGTTGGTTAAGTGTGGAATTTGTGTTTCAAATTCATTTTTGAGGAGCTAACAATAATTAATTTTCTAAATAAAAGTTACTAACCATTAGCACTATTTCAATGTATGAACTTTGTACTTTGAAAGTATGCCATTGGTTGGGTTTGAAAAGTACCACAACACCATTAATTAATTGCCCAAATATTCAACTTGAAATTCTTTTCAAAAGCTTGAATTTCAAAGGTGTTTTACCCCTTTCTCAATTTCATCTCAAAATATTCAAAATTTGGGAAAACTCCAAAAATACAGTTTGTGCATCTCTTTGAGCTCTACAAGTTTGGTATATAAAGTTTTTCAAGTTTTTGAATAAAATTTAAACTAATTTCAAAAGTTCTTTAAATTAGAAATTGTCCCCTTTTGATTTTTAAACTCCAATTCAAAAACTATTTAGTTTCATGAAAAACTTTCTACATGAAAGTTGTAGATCTTGAGAAATGGAACAACTTTTATTTTTGAAGATTTTCATCTTTTATTCAAAATTTGAAAGTAATTTTAAAATCCCAAAAGTTTAAATATAAACCCTTCTCAAAATTCAAACTGCAAATTCAAAAATATTTAGAATTTTACAAAACTTGTTTAATAAAAGTTGTAGAGATCATTATTTTGCACAACTTTTATTTTGGAATATTTTTAAGTTATTATAAATTTTTGGGAGTAATTTTAAAAGGGAAAGAGATGAGTCGTCTTTGGTTGCTACAAGACCGAGGGGGGGAGAAATCACCCTTCTCCTCGCCGTGCCCATGCTGCCCGTCATCGCCGCCGTGGCACTTCGGGCGTCGTCACCGGCAATTCCGTGCCTCCGACCACTGTCCCCCATCGCAAAGCTCCCCGCCACCTCATCGACCCATCATGGTCCTATAAAAGTGGAGCACCGGTCACCATCGTTTCCTTTTCTCTCTCCCGCTCCAACTCCGGCCGTCACCTCCGCCGGAGCAATTCGCACAACACACTGCACCACCGCCCTCCAGCTCTGGCCAGTAGCTTCGCGAGTCTCTTGTGCCGCTCCCAACCCCCCCCAGCCCAATTTCCACGAGCCGCCCCCTCGGGTTTCCCTCCTCGCGGGCGGCGCGAGCGCCGCCCGTGAGATAGTTCTCACCTGCCAGCTCCGTTCCGTGAGTTTCCCGCCACATCAACTGGCAGAATCGCTTCATCTTGACACACCGGGTTGTCATCGATGTGGCGGTTTGGTCTCTATCGGCTTCGACGCGCCGGTGAAAGGTCCTAAATGGCTAGAGGGGGGTGAATAGCCTATAAAATTTCTTGCAAAGCACTAAACAAACTGGTTAGTATAACAAATGGCGAAGCAAGTGTTGCGCTAACCTAGTGGGGGTTGCAAGCCAACCTAAACAATACTAGCAATCCTAATACACTAGCCACACTAAGAATAGGATCCTTAGCAACACAACTAGGCTACACCACCTAATACACTACTTTGCACAAATGTAATCGCAAGGAAGGAAACCGAGTGTGCAAACCGTGCCTTCGGAAAGATGACCAATCACCGTCTTGTCAATACAATGAAACCCGAAGAGATGATCCAAATGAGAAATCGAAGTTGATCTCGAAGAATCAAGCCACACAAGAACACCGAGGGACACAAGATTTTTATCCCGAGGTTCACGTGCTTGCCCAAGACGCTACCCCCCCGTTGTGTCGACCACACACTCGGTAGTTCGGTGGCTAATTGACGTCACAAGCCAAGCCCTCACCGGGCGCCACAAGAACTCACACAAAGTGAGGGTAACTCAATGACACGAGATTCCACTAAGGATTCCTTTCGCGATCTCCCGCGGGGTAGGATCAACACCCCTCACAAATCACCTCCTGAGTGGCCAAGAACAATCTTCAACCTTGCTCAACTCCGGCCATTTGCTCCAACCGTCTAGGTGACGGCAATCACCAAGAGTAATAAGCTCAATCGCAAAGAAGAACGCTCACTAGTGCCACTAGATGCTCAATCACAAGGCAAATGCACTAGAAGCTCTCCCAATCACTCTCTAGATCAATCAAGATGAATGCAAAGTGAGGGAGGAGGTTTGCTTAGCTCTAGGGGATGTCAAGCATGTCAAAGTGCCAAGAGAGAGTCCCTAGAGCCGGCCAATTCACTTATATAGACGCCCACAAACTCACATAGCCGTTACACACAAAAGCGGCCGGTCACAAGACCGACCGGACGCCCGAGACGGCCGGGCCGGACGTCCGGCCCAGCGTCCGGGCCCAACATAACAAAGCCACGTGTACTAGCCGTTTGAATTCTACACTTCGTGCCCAACGACCAGCACCGCCGCCCGGCGATGTCAAGAACGACGGACGCGTCCGGCTGATTCGACCGGACGCTCGGCTCGGCGAGTCCGGCCGCATCTCGAGAGGTCCAAAACGTGAAAAATTCGACGGGACGCGTCCTGCGCCCCTTGACCGGACGCGCCGGCTGGCCCGGTCTCATCGCCAGCTCAAGGGCGCACGTAAAAACTTGGCACCGGACGCCCGGTCCTTCGGAGTCCGGTCACCCCCGAAAAACAGCGGACGCCAACCAACGGACGGGACGCATCCGGTCCCTACCAGGCGGCGTCCCGGTCACCTCTGAGTGATCGCACTCGCCGTCCGAAAACTTCCAAGTCCGCCTCGCGAGCTTCTGGGCGGGGAGGGTTTCACACCCAAACACCATCACCTCTTGCTCTCATGTGCCAACACAAAAGTGTCTCTCCACTTGTGCACGTGTGTTAGCCTTTTCAAATGATTTTTGCAAGAGTTAGTAAGCACACTAGGTCCCTAATGCATATGCAAAGTCATTGCTCACCTAGTGGCACTTAGATAACCGTTATTGCGCGACATCGCCCCTCTTAATAGTACGGTTATCAATCCTACACCCGGCCATCAACTTCTCTACTCGCCTATGGCCGGCAAAATGGAAATGCCCTAACATGTACCTTTGCCTCTAGCATTCCATCTTGCTCCTCATCTCCAAGTGTGGTACTTGATCACTTGTGGTCTTCTCCAACACCTTGATCACCATTCCACCACTTGGTTTGGACTTCCCCTTTCTCTAATGCTACACACTTAGCAATAGGGTTAGTCCTAGGTTTCATCAATTAGCCAAAACCAAACTAGGGCTTTCAGCCGGAACATGCCGTGCGCCGCCATGTCCATGCCGCTGCGCTTGCTTCTACCGTGGCTACTGTCCTCCGCTCCAAACAACCAGAGCAGCAAATCCTGGTAAGCTTCTTCCACCTCCCCGAACCTTCATCGCGTGCAGTTAGAGACATCAGCGGCGGGAACGCCGCCGCGCCGCCACGGCTGGCATAGCCGAGCCGCCATGGCCGCCGCCATCCCATCTCCGGTCACCAAATCGACCAATTAAGTCCATCGGCCGAAGTTCGTCTAGTCAAGGTGGTTCTAGTGGTGCCCTTTCCATCGCGGACTCCTCACCGACGGCGAGAACGCCGCCCGACGCCGCCGCCCATCCCCCCCGCCTCCGCTTAAACGGAGGGAGGGAGATGAAGTCGGGCCGGGGCCGCAGCCAAAGCCAATTGGGCCGTGGCCTGTTGCGATGAGAAAGAAAGGGAGAGGAAGAAAGGGGGGCCGTGTGGGCCCCTGGGCCGCACGGTGGCCTGGGGGGAAGAAAGGATTTTCCTTTATCTTTTTCAAAATAAATTTATTTCCTGAGTTTCATAATTTTATAATTAAATAATTTGGCAGTTAAAAATAAAATAAAAATGTGTATGTGATCCTCATGATGTGTAGTTTTATAGAAAAATATGTGTGCAGCATGGTAATCACTTTTGTCATGACTAATAATTGCCTCTTTTAATTGATAAATGCAACTTCCATGATTTTTAATAAATAAAATATAAGTCCAAAAAGTATGAAATTTGTTTTGTGTGCTAATTAGATGATAATGATCTTAATTATGAAGTTTTATCATGTTTTGACTAATTTTTGTTTTATGCTTATTTAATACCTTGTGTTAATTAAGGTTTAATTAATTAATCCTTTGATTAATTAGGGTTTGATTAATCTCCAATTAGCAAGTTAATTAGTGGCTTTCAACAACTGTAAAAATGGTTAATAAATTAGTAATTAACCTTAATCATTATAGGGTTGATTGACTTTGAAATTGAGTGATGCCCCTAGGTCATTAACCCTAATGACCTTCGGCAATTCAATTACATTGATTGCTTATTTGCGTTACTCGATGTCATCGTAGTTGTTACTAATGATCCCTTGATACAACTACACCGTGAAGGAAAGTTGTACTCAAGTTAATGTGAAACTAAGTTGTTTCCTGTTGCCCTGCATCATGCATCATGTCATGCATTTCATCATACTCAGCATACATTATTTCATGTACGTATAGTTCACGTGAGAGCGAAGGATCGCGATGGTCAAGTTTCAAAGAAGATTCGCGGTGATCCAATCCTGACAAGGCGAATCCACGAATATGTTGATGTCAAGAATAACAACTAACCCTTCTCTGCAACGCAGGCAAACCTCGGATGCATTTAACCTTTCCTTGAATTTCGAAAGTCTTTTATAATTCTATGTTTATGATATGATGCATTAGGTGTAGGAGTTGAGTGATATCCTATCCTGATGCATTTACCGTACCTTGATATGCTATCTCTGAAACCTGTTTTGATTTAAAAATGTTTAGTATATGCTTCGCCCTGCCGATAGCATAGGCTTTACAAATAAAATATTTTCCAAAGTTGATAACAATACCCCGTTGAGGGAAATTATAAAAACCTGATGTTGCTTGTTATTTATCTTTGACTTTGATCGGGTCAAGGGTATACATCAAGAACATGATGAGTAAATTGACACCGGGTGGAGTGACTTGCACCAGGATGGGCTAGAGCCCTGGTGTAGTGTCGTCCACTTGTGAGTCGGTTAAGCACCGTTCGTTGCCTTGGCCCTTGGATCATGAGGTTATTGGATAGTACTAGTCGCATGCTAATGGCGGTAAGCTCCCTTGTACCATCCGTGACGAGAACGGACAGGGGACGAAGAAGCGGGTACCCACACTACGAGCGCACCGCCGACGCATGCACGGGTAGGGAGATGGTGTACCGTGCTCTCGTGGCTAGGACCCGTTCTTGCGGGGAGAAATACAAGCGTGAGTTGATGTATGTAAGATGTTTGGTCGCATACATCGTGTGGCTGGGAAGCCCCAGCTGGGTATATAAGCGATTCGAATCGTCGTTGCTCCACGATATGGAAGACTTGATCCTTGCACCAAGCATCGTAGTAATGATGGAAGTCTATGGAAGGAAAGTTTTGAAATCGTTATCGATTGACAAGTGATTGGCATAGTAAGGATCAGTTTTAAAACGCTTTTTCGTAAAGGTGTCTTTGATTCTTGCTAAAGCCTTACCTTGATTCCCATCAGCCAGCATTCTTGGGTCTTCTCCACTTTTTTCGTCGGGTAAGTCTTATGGAGTACTTTTTTGTACTCGGGGTTTGTTTGACCCCCCATTGCGTGTGTACTAATCATGTTTTTTATGTTCGATCATACAAATTGGGTTTGGCATGATCGAATATCTACCATCCGAGGTGTTCTCCCTACGGGTGTTCTATGTCTTCTTCTTACTTTCGCAAACTTCGGTTAAGTTTTATTTAATTAAACTCGATCAAGTGTTGTCATATCTTTTGTAAATCTTCCACTACTCTGTTGTATTTGAATAAAAACGGTTGTAATACTACAATATCTTGTAAGAAGTCGATCCTGGAGGATCGTGGTTTCATCGGGGTTTCACCCGGCAGAACTTTTCAAGTTATGTGGTACACAAGCATAGCCGACAGAGGTCTTAGGGATAATGTCAGGTGCTTGTGGGCCATATAATTTAGAAGGTTCGCCACACACACACGCAACTCCAAAAAAAGATGAAGTTATGAGAGCACCTAAAAAAAGTGTTCCACAAACTTCAAGCTTTCATGGAGCTACTCCACAACAGAGTTTGTGAAATAGAGTTTATAGAGCAGTCATAAACACGCCCTAAGTTCTAGCCTTAATGAAGATTAAGGATAGTTGGTTCTGTTGGCACGAGCAGGAAAATGCCTAGAACTACTGGTCTTGATCCGATATTCTAGGAATCAAGCAACAGGGTTGCATCTGTGTAGCATCTAAGTCCTATAAGGAGGACGTGATGAATACTCTGTTGTGGCATGTCACCTGGTGAATGTGTGTGGCAGATGCCACTCCTTGAGGAGTGAAAGAAAAAGAGATTCGCATAAAGAAATTGACCGTCTTCTTATTGTCAGTTGTTATCTTGTTATGGTGGATAATTATATTTTTTAGATCTTGAGTAAGGATTTGGGAGATTGATCGCAACACTAAGGTAACCATTTTGATCGGGTGGATCGATAAAGATATGTTCATTGGGACAAAATTAAGGATGTATGGGTTAAGATTTATGAAAGTGGTTCTCTAAGGATGCATTTGGATTCAAAGCTCAAGGTAGCAACGTAAAGGCTCGATTTGAGCTTCTTAGGGGAGTCTTTTGCAAAGTTTTGTTAGGGATGGTTTTTCGGTCATGACAAGACAAATATGTGTAGTGTGGTGGTGGTGAGGAAAGTGCAATTCAAGGTTGATCATGGATGCCTCAAAATGGTAATGCAACTTTAGTGAAATGAGTGTGCAGTTTATAAGTATCAGGATCAAGATGAGAACTCAAGGCAACTTTAGGACTATATGTTCTGTTAGGCTAAAAGAGGTTGTTTTATTACGAAAGGGTGTAAAGCCTAATAGTTATAAGAGTCTCAGTAGCACCTAAAGTCTTATGTTTGACTCCTCTTGAGAGCAAATATTCTAGAATCTAATGAAATTATGCTTTTGTTGACTCATTTTTCGAAGATGTTTATAGAAGTAGATTTTGTGTGCTTGTGTTCATATGGGGTGGAATGCTGTCTTGCGAGCTCGGCAGCACACAGGATGTCTGGCACGTCGATCCGACAGAAAACAACGAGCAGTTGAACGGCAGCGACATCGACCTGCAGCCGTAAAATACCACGGCCAACCGAGGTTCCAAGAGACAGGCCGGACAAGACCGTGGGTTCTCATATATACAGGCACACCCACCAAAATATTCGTAATCAACCACCAGAGCAGAGAGCCCCATTCGGCACAGATTCTAGTGTAGGCACCCAAATACGCCAGTTGACGGGTGCCCCACTGCAAAACCACCAAAACTTGCGGTCTCCACTGCCGCGGCGCCGCCTGGACCCGGAGTCACCGAACCGCGGACACGCCACGAACCCCGGGGCTCGCCAACCCCGGGCACGGCCCACCACGCGACCCGATCGCCATCGCCTCCTCATCACGCATCGCACTCTCCCGGCCTACCCCCATAAAACCCCCGCGACGGCGACGGGGCGCCCCTCGCTTCGCCCCCGGCATATTCCCCCGAACCAGACCAACAACCCAAACCACCCAGATCAGCGAAACACACTCGCTCTCCCGAGACCAGACGACACATGGCGGCGGCGGCGGTGACGTCCAACGGCGGCGCGGCGGCCGCGAACGGGCCGGCGCCCGGCCGTCTGGCCTCCGTGTACAGCGAGGTGCAGACGAGCCGGCTCCTGCACGCGCTGCCCCTCCCCTCCGTCCTCCGCTCCAACTTCTCCGTCGTCGACGGCCCCGCCAGCTCCGCCGCGGGCAACCCCGGTGAGTCACCGCTCGGATCTCGTCCCCTTACCTGTGGTTTTCAACGGATTTCATCGAGCTCATCAGATTCGTGGCTGCTTCTATCGATCTGTTGCAGATGAGATCGCCAAGCTCTTCCCCAACCTGTTCGGCCAGCCCTCCGCGTCGCTGGTGCCGTCGGCCGATCCCGCGCCGACCAGGCCGCTCAAGGTCGGTGTCGTGCTCTCCGGGGGACAGGCGCCCGGCGGCCACAATGTCATCTGCGGCATCTTTGGTGAGTATGCGTTGGCTTCCTGCCAAGGCCCAGTTGTTTTTGTGCTAATGGGGGCGATTTGAAGTTGATGGTAGATCCAAGGAAGGGTAGTGCCAGTCAGGTGGAGATCTGGAGTGTATTCCGGGGTTGTGTTAGTAATGTAGTTTCTTTAAATGAGGTCCCAGTGAACTTGCGCAGCTGTAGATCTCCATGGATTTTGGTAGCATATGACCGAGGTTGAACTGACTGATTTGGAATGAGCGAATCTTCTATTGGATTTGCATACAATTGAATAGACAATGAAATCCTCGCCCCAAAAAAAAAAGAAGAGAAAAGAATAGACAATGAAAGAGTTTGACTGTGTTCTGGAGGCTTTCTGAAGCAATTCATTTGTTTGACTTTGCCTGGTCTGGGGTGGATCAGACTTCCTGCAGGAGCGTGCAAAAGGCAGCACCATGTATGGATTCAAGGGAGGCCCAGCTGGGGTCATGAAGTGCAAGTATGTGGAGCTCACTTCAGACTTTGTGTATCCCTACAGAAACCAGGTACAGCAACATATAGTACTTTATTAAGGCCCTGTTTGGATCCATTAGCTGGTAGTAGTTGGCTAAATATGCCACAATTAATATTAGCTAGTTTTGTTCAGCTAGTGAAATAGTTGTTAGTTTGCTATTCAGCTAACAATTAGCTAAACTATAAGCTAGACCTGTTTGGATCTAAGGAGCTAATTTAGCAGTTAACTATTATCTCCTTGGATCCAAACAGGGCCTAAGTATATTGCTGACTGAGCATTTATTAATGTTTACTTTGTTTAAAATCATGTTTGTTTGCCTGTTAGTATTAGGTAAGATTTTGGAGTAGGTCTTTCGTGTTGCAATTATGTTTTCTCATATGTGTCAACCATTGATAATGTTTTCACAAAATTATTACTAAATACTAACAAAGCATTTTTTAGGCGTATTATGAAAAAAGCATGATTAGTTGAGCAAATTAACCTTTGTAGTAATGAAGTATCGGTCATTGAATTTCCTACTCTTACATGCATGACCGACTGCAATGAGTTGATTAGTAAGAAACTTATTTATATATATACTTCTTTATGATGATGCATTTAAATTTTATTTCTTTTTGATAGGGTGGATTCGATATGATCTGCAGTGGAAGGGACAAGATTGAAACACCAGAGCAGGTATGTCTCTGGGCTTTGCCCATGTTTATGTGCAAATGCTTATGGAAAAACTTTGCTACTGGATTGCCTAATCATGATAATTTTTTTCTCAAATACCTATGTTGGTTGTGCAGTTCAAGCAAGCTGAAGACACAGCCAACAAGCTTGATTTGGATGGACTTGTTGTCATTGGTGGTGATGATTCAAACACCAATGCCTGCCTCCTTGGTGAATACTTTAGGTTAGCTGCTAACACTATGTTTTGGTGTTTCAATATAAGGCTGTGACTTTTGAATATGACATTGCATCCATTGTTTCTTTTTTCTGCTTATTCATGAGCAAATCAAGATTATGATTTCAAATTATGAACTTGGCTCCATAGGTCAAGGAACATGAAGACCCGTGTTATTGGTTGCCCAAAGACTATCGATGGAGATCTGAAATGTAAGGAGGTTCCAACAAGCTTTGGATTTGATACTGCTTGCAAGGTACCTAATTCTTGATCCTTGTGCTCATCTCACAGTATCATGTATGCAAATCTTAGTCTAGATTTTTAAGTAGCTACAATGGTGCTGGCACACATGCTCAAGCATTCTTTCAATTTGAGAAATTAAGGCATCCTTACACAGGTGCATTTGGAAACCCATCATGACAAAGAATCATCTTCTTTTTTCAGATATACTCGAAATGATTGGCAATGTTATGACTGATGCAAGATCAACAGGAAAATACTACCACTGTAAGTTTATCAGCAGCAACAAAACATGTTGTCATTTAATAATTACTCCATTATATTAACATAGTAGTATCTTGCATCCTATTGGAACATTTAGAAAATACACCATGTGATGCCATGAGGAGCATTTTTTTTTTTTTTTTTATTATAAAGCAGTGCTAACATGTAATCCATGAATGTTGGGAGTATAGAACGGACTTACATATGGCACAGTTTAACATTTTTGGCATATTTTGCAATAAAATTTCTAACAAGAACTTTCTCTTGCAGTTGTGAGGCTTATGGGTCGTGCTGCTTCTCACATTACATTGGAATGCGCTTTTGCAAACACACCCCAATGCTGCACTCATTGGTGAAGAGGTTGGTATTCTTACATGCAAAATTCTTTCTACATGGAATTAGCATATTTGGATGTTCCCGCCTTTATCTAACCAGATTAGATACATACAATGGCACAAAAGGAGAGTTCAATTGTCTATGCACAAGTATCCATATTTTGTGTTTAGAATAAATTCACAGAACTACTACATATTTGACCTAATACCCACAGAACCACAACTATCTTGACATGTGTCGTTAAACTACAACGACTTTCGCATTTGGTACCTACCAACTTTCTCATAACTACTAAGTGTTAAGATAGTTGTAGCTCTGTGATACATGTTAAATCAGTTGTGGTTTTGGGGTTTGTTGCAATTCTGTGCTACATACTTAATCCATTCAAAATTATAAGAAGTTTGACTTTTTTGACTCTAAGTGTGACCATACGTCTTATTCAAAAATTTGTGAAAGAAACCATTTCATTTGTTGTGGGTTGCTTTATTAATAAAAGTTCTTGAAGAATGACTTAAATTTGATTAAATTTTCACGAATTTTTTGAATAAGACGAGTGGTCAAACTTGGAGTCAAAAAAAGTCAAACGTCTTATAATTTGGTATGGAGGGAGTATTAAACTAAATTTAGTTCTGTGGGTCTTAGTTCAAAGAGGGAGTATTGGGTGCACCAGAACATATTATTGCACATGTGCACAAACTCAATCTCATCCATCATATCCAATCTGAATGGCCCAGGTGAGAGGTGAGTATCCTCCCGCCCTTTATGGCTGATTGAGGCCCAATTAGATTTGGTCCAATTAAAAGCAGAAGAGGAGAGTGAGGAAATGAGGGGATGATCACCTTTTAAGGGCATGTTTGGATGCACTTTGGTCCACCTCAATCCACATGTGTATGGATTGGAGTGCAAATTAGTTAATTTTCCATCACAATCACCCCAACCCACATGGATTGAGCTGAACACGAGTGTAGCCAAACAAGGCCTAATTGGGGCATTGATTGGATCACATGGACGGGATTGAGTTTGTGCACACGTGCAACATCTGATACTCCCTGTAGTTCAAAATAGTTACCAGTTAAAGTCAAATTTACTCTGTATTAATGCAGTTGTTTTTGTATATCTTCTCAAATTGTGGAATCTATAGAACAAGTTAGCAGGCTAAATTTTGTCTGTCTATGATACGTTTCATTTTCTCACATTATGGCTTTATTAATTCATAATTCTGTGCGTCATTGTTTCACAAATAATATTTTTATTTTTGCCATTGTAGGTTGCTGCAAAGAAGCAAACACTTAAGAATGTCACAAACTACATTACTGATATCATCTGCAAGCGTGCAGATCTTGGTTACAACTATGGTGTTATCCTTATACCAGAAGGCCTGATTGATTTCATCCCAGAGGTTTGACACTCCTTATGTTCTGTGACTTTATGTTGCCATAGACTATTACTGACATCACTTCTTTTCTTTTGCAGGTTCAAAAACTCATTGCAGAATTGAATGAAATTTTGGCACATGATGTTGTTGATGAGGCAGGGGCCTGGAAAAGCAAGCTTGAGCCTGAATCAAGGGAGCTGTTTGAGTTTTTGCCCAAAACTATTCAGGAGCAACTTATGCTTGAAAGGGATCCCCATGGCAATGTTCAGGTAAAGACTTGGAATATTGTTTACCATCTTAACTTTCTTAGTCTCTTCTGACAGCAATCTTCTGCTTAAAGGATATCCGTAAGCTAGACATGCTCACTAGTGTCGTTATTTCAGGTTGCAAAAATTGAAACTGAGAAAATGCTCATTAGCATGGTGGAAACTGAACTGGAGAAGAGAAAAGCTGAGGGGAGATACTCTGCACATTTCAGAGGACAAGCTCATTTCTTTGGGTAAGCATTATTATTATTATTATTATTATTATTATTATTTTGCATTTTCTGAACTGAGCAATAACTTGGTAGTCTCCCACTGAGGAGGCCACCCATGAGAATTTGTTTCATGGAGTTTCCTGGCAAGCATAGTGTTTTGGGTACTCCCCTTTTTTATACAAAGCCAGTGAATATCAACCCTGTGGTGGACTTTTTTGTGAATATTGCATTTCCGAATCTCTTCTCTCCAACTCTCTCATGCTGTTTGTTTGTTATTTGCAGGTACGAAGGAAGATGTGGCCTTCCTACTAATTTTGATTCTAACTATTGCTATGCATTAGGCTATGGCGCTGGTGCCCTTCTCCAAAGTGGGAAGACAGGACTTATTTCATCGGTATAACTGCTGATCTTATCATATTATGTATTTATGTGACATACTCAAATGAGGCATACTTGCACTGTACCTTGTAAAATCTGTGAGGAACTCTGGCACAGAAAAGATAGGCACCAGTGTTCAATTATGTAAACTTCACCATCCCAATATTCAAAGTTGCCTAGCAATTTTTTCCATTTGGTTCACCTTGCGCTGCGAAGTGGTCGCAAAGACACCTACAGTATTAGGAGTATCTAGGAGATCATTTATAATGTGATTGTGGCTGATCTTATGTACTTGCATGATTTGATCGTCGTATATTTTTTTTCTTGCTCAGGTTGGCAACCTTGCGGCTCCAGTAGAAGAATGGACTGTTGGTGGAACAGCATTGACATCACTGATGGATGTTGAGAGGAGGCACGGTAATTTTCTTGCTTCACCTTGTTTCCAACTGATGGATACTCTTCTATGTCCTAAAAACATTCTTCTTGATGTTTATTCAAGTAGCAACCAATGTGTGACATGAGTCTTGTTCCCTTCTGGGATGATTAGCATTTATATTTTGGCTATAATTTGTGCTGCATCATTTGTCACTTGAATGTAACTTTTGACAACGTTCTCTGTATTCAGGCAAGTTCAAGCCAGTGATCAAGAAGGCTATGGTGGAACTTGATGGTATGAAGAACTCTGGAATGTTTGCTTGATTTACTGATGATTACGATGTTTTTATGGTTTATTATGTCCTTTTTCCAAATCTGATATCCTGTGATGTCAATTTCCAGCTGCACCTTTCAAGAAATATGCATCAATGCGGGATGAGTGGGCCATCAAGAACAGATACATCAGCCCTGGTATGTGGACATGAAATTGCTAGGAATGACCATCCAGTTTAGTCTTAAGTGGCGCCCATACAGTATAAACTCACATATCATCGTTGTGACAGGCCCCATCCAGTTCAGTGGACCTGGAAGTGATGACTCGAACCACACTTTGATGCTGGAACTCGGTGCTGAGTTATAGAGATGCGTCCTTTTCTTTTGTTTGTTCTTACAGTTTTGGGAGTGGAGACTGGGCACTGGGTCTCCTGGAGGAGCCTGCAGTCTCCTCCATATTGATTGTTTAATAAGAGGTTCGATGTGAGTTTTCTGCGTAGTGGACTGGATGTGGTAGCAAATAATAACTGGTTTTAGCTTTTTTTTTGGGTATGATTTACGCACTGACTTGTCTTGTAGCCCTGATTCTGTTCCCCTGGTTACAATCTCGTGAGAATGATTAAATGAAGTTGAGCCATGATACTGATTCAGTTTTTACTTCCGGTAGCAGATCGTTTCTGAGGTCCAGTGGTAATACGTGTGTGTTTGGTTTACAAACAAATTTCTAACATGTCTAGAATCCTACCTAGCCTGAGTAGTCTTACCCTGCACCAACCAAGCCAATCTCTCTCTGTTTGGTTGTTTGTATTGTGTAAGTCTAGCTAGCATGCGGATATGTTTGGTTGTTGGGTTTATTTTGGCAGAGTTACCTCTTGAATAGGTAGATTTTACCCCTTTGAGGGATTTCATCGAACAAGTGGCAGGCATCTTGGTGAGCATAGTGGGGGATAGGGTGTCGGCTATCCACTGTAGCCACCTCGTGGGGAAGATGCCCCAAATGCAGAGGCAATCGTTTTTTTTTTCTTGAAAATGGGCAATCTTTATTCAACAGCATAAAGGGCATCGAGCTCTCCTCAACAATTGCACAGGAGGCAATCGTTGAGGAGGAGAGCTCGATGCCCTCAATGATGGGGAGGGGAAGAAGATGTGGAGGAGCTTGACGCCATCGAGCATGGCGAGCATCTCCATTTGCGCGTGAGCATGGCAAAGGGGGAGGTGACATGAGTGGATTCATGTGCTGGCTTGGGCAAGGCTTGTGGCTGTCATGAGCTCCTCCATGCGTCCGACGCGAGCTCATTCGCAGGGCCGACGTGGCCGTCGTTAGCTCTATGGGGTTGGTATGGTCGTTGAGGCCGTCACGAGCTCCTCCATGTGGTCGGAGATCTTGCCGCGCGAGCCAATCTCCACACGAGAGCGCCGCAAGTCAAGGACACAGACGGAGATGCTGTGTCGGACATAGGGACAATGGGTAAGCAGAGGTGAGCCGGAACTGTCGTAGAGAGGGCCGCTAAGGAGAAGCTGCATGAAGGAGGCTACTGGGGAGTTGAGGCGAGTGGATTTGGCTCGGGCCTAGCTCTAGGAAAACGGCTGATTCGGCCGTTGAATCCTAGCCAGGCCCCAAGCGTAGGTTGGCCCCAATTGCATATAACCAAACAGTCCAAAACTAGCTCCAGGAAGCCTATTGGGGTTGGGCACCCAACCAACACATACTACATGTCCTCTTCCAGATGCTTTGTACCTGCAGGCATTGTAGCAACTCTACTTATTTGTTAGGCCATCACACTCTATAAAGGGTTCCATGAACGAACCCACGAAAATTAGCTTGTACTCCCTCCATCCCAAATTATAAGACGTTTGACTTTTTTTGACATCAAGTTTGACCACTCGTCTTATTCAAAAAAAATTTTATAAAATATCACTTTTTTGCCGTGGCTTGCTTTACTAATAGTTCTTCAATAATAATTTAAATTTGGTCATATTTGTGTAAAATTTTTGAATAAAACGAATGGTCAAACTTGGGGCCAAAAAAGTCAAACGTTTTATAATTTGGGATGGAGGAAGTAGCAGTTTAGTTAGGCCTCAAACGAAATCCTATATCCAACATGGATGACAAATAATGTATATCATCTCGTTCCAAATTGTAAGTCAGTTTTAGTATTTTTGTACACTACATATCCAAATGATAAGTCTGATCTGACTCTAGATACGTTTTTTTACACTATACGTAGCCAAATTGTAAGTTTGTTTTTACCTTTTTAGGTACAGCACATATCCAAGTTGCAAGTATGTATTTGTACTTTGTTTTTACCTTTTTAGGTAAAGCACATATCCAAATTGCAAGTATGCTCTAATTTTTTAGATACACATCCAAAAATTGTAAGTATGTTCTGATTTTTTCGGATAAACATCCAATTTGTAATTCACATTTATCTAATTAACTATCTAAGTATGTAGTAGAAAAAGTAATGTACAGATAATAAAGTACATAGAAAAACCAAAATCACTTACAATTTACAACCAGGTGCATAGCAAGCATTACAATTTGAAGAAGCTCCAGAATATGAACTTTCTTCGGTTGCTGAACCTCCTGGTTTTCTTGGTCATTTCTTTGTTTTTTTTCAGCGAACCAAATAAAATTTCGACCAACATCATGGTCAGTGACACCTGCCTTATTTGCAGCTTATATGTAGGCGCAAGAAATTGTACCCAAAGATTTGGCACCTGTGCACTTGGGTTAATGGAATTTATTATTGTCCCAAGAAAAAAATATGAGAGGTCATTCAGAATTTATGATTGCAGTCTTGTCAGTTACATATCAGTATACCACACCATACAGAACCATTCACATATAATCCTATGTGCGCATACATGTCTCTTAAAAAGTTGGAGGCGCAGAAATTTTTGGCCAGAACACATGCTTTTAACCTTTTGGTCTTGGATCATGGCTCTCGATTCCACTCTCCACAGACGTCTACTACTCCACATGTTATATGCTCGCTCCCTTGTAGTCCTCAACTTTTACGGTTTGTGTTGGCTTTGAGCCCACCGACGAGTGATGACGTGCTCTCTTCTCCCGTTCTGACGTCACCTTCCACCCATCTCTTACTGGACCTTATCATGTCTAGTTTTGGCCAACTCATCAGCAACCTTATCTGCAGTGCTACCCTGGAAACCACCGTGCAGGGCTGCTTTACAGGAAAAATCTCTGCAGTGGTGCTCTGTAAACAGGCCGGTAAAGCTGCGTATCGTCTGCCATCCGGAAAAGGTGACGGTTGCTGAGGAATCTGCGGTAAGCGGCACACCAGACGGAAGGAAGAGAAATGATGCATGTAGTGGTGGGTCCCACAATTTTATTTGCTAAAAAGTGTTATAACTGACAAACCAAAAAAGCAAATTAAATTTCGATTACACTTAAATTCATTTCAATAAATCCTTCAAAACAAGATCTCACATGAATTTACTCCCTCCGTATAGGAAATAGAAGTCGTTTTGGAGAAGGTTTTGGCCAAACATTGGGAACGTAAATCATGAATAACTTTTAAGTTGTTAAGTTTAAAAATGTAAAAACCATATGAATAGATTTGTCTTGAAAAATATTTTTATAAAAGTATAAATATATCACTTTGTGATGAATATTTTTACAAAAATATGAGGTCAAAGTTATACTTTGGAGACCGTGTCGTTGTCCTAAACGACTTCTATTTGCAACATGGAGGGAGTATTTAGATAAAGTGACAAGTAGACCCCATAATGAATAGAGGATGATATAGAGGATGGATGAGTACGGAAGAATTGAGTATAGAGGAGAGAATCTTGATGATCGGGACGAGAATACTCCATTTAGAGGATGAATATAAAGGATGAAGAGTGCGGATAGCTTTATAGGAGACAAGAAAGCATGTGCCTAAACGTCCCTTCGCCTTGTATTTGTCTACTTGTCTTCTGTGGCCAGCCACGTTGAATTGAGCCGCTGGTGCTGAGCCCTGCTAATGGGTGTTAACCCGCCCCAAACCCACCCCGACCCATAGCTTACGAGAGAGATCTCCCGACCCGACCCTACCCGAAATATTAACTCATTAACCCAACCCCACCCGCCCCATCGCTGCTGAAACCCGCGTAGCACCCGTAATAAAAAGAAAAGGAAAAATGCTCCCGTCAAAGCTCGTCACGTGGGCACCCTTGCCACTGCTTCTTGGCAGCTTTCCCTTTCCCTGCTACTTCTCCATGGACACATAGCTTCCTCATCTTTGGTGCCGGCACCCATCGGCAGGTAGCTAGTAGCCTCACAACTGGGTCGCACTCGCACGAGCTCTTGGACGGGATCCCAGCACAAAGAGTGCAGGAAGGCAGGAAGCAAATCCATGGTTGATTCAGTCGCCGCTCACGCCGCTCATAGTCAATTCGAGCACCTAGCTGATTCAAGCTTCCCGCAACCTTGTCCGTCGTTGATTGGAGCCGATTCACGCTGCCCATGATGGGGGCCCGGCCTCCTTGACCGCGCTGCCTAGGTGAGGCAGCTCTCGGAGAGCGCCGGCCCGCCGAGATGCGTTGGAGCAGACGAAGAGAGAGGGAGCGTGAGCAAGAGCAAGACGACGAGGCAACACCTCCGGCGCCGGCGGAAGCTGTCGCCGCGCTCACCAGCCTCTCTTTGAAGACGACCTCGGCTTCCGCGGCGGTGTCGTGGCCTGACTCGTCGCCGTCTTTGTCCCTCAGCAATGCCCGCATCGTCCTGACTCCTGAGCGGCCGGCGGCTCGTCGCGGCGGTCCAGGGCATCGCGCAGCAAGAGCAGCATCTGGTGTGCGCGCTCATCGCCACCCGCCTGCTCCGTCGTCGAACAACGCGTGTGAGGACGCCCCGACCCGCCCCAACCCATCTGTCCTGTAAACCCAACCCGCCCCAACCCGTCTTTCCTGCAAACCCATTTCCACCCATCCACACACACTCCATATCAAAACCCGCTCCAAAAAACCCATTTGCCCCCGACCCATTAGCAGGCTGGTGCTGGTCAGCCGATCGATCATGATCAGCATTTGTTAACGATATGATCAGCTTTCAGCAACAATATACTAAAGTGGCTGCTCCGTTCGGTTTTGCATTGGAGCCGTCCAAACTCCAGGAAGAAGGAAAGCACACAGTAACTAGTATGTACCTATATGGTGGCATATAGTATATGGTATAAAATATTCTTATGACCATCAGTCACCCAGCACATACGCCAACAGCTAATTAATACATCACACAGCGGCAGCAGCATTCACAGCCTCACGGAGTAACAGGAGACAACAAAACACTAGCAGTAACAGAGTATGTATATTCTACAAGAGTTGATAGTAGCACACACTTAAAGGTGCAAACATGTATTCCTTGGCTTCTGCCTCGCCCCTCTCATGTTTACATTGTTATATATATGATACATTGCAAGAAACTACAATGGATCGGATCAGATCAAATCTGCGAAAAAAACAACCATTTCATCCAGTGGATGCTGGATGCATCATGTAACCAGGGGACGGAGGGAGGGAATGATTCACTAGTAACTATTGCTTCGTCTTTTCATATCATAACATACCAGGATTAGATCCCTCCGGCAGTCAGGCTCATCATCAAGTGTCCAGGTAGTTTGCTGCCATCATCAGCTCCAGAGTGATCTCCGGTTCGATCTGAAACTCAGCTGTCTCCTTCCCACTACGAAACCAAATGAAATTGAGATTCAGTCAGCAAACCAACGACCCCAAGGGAATGCAGGAGAGGCTGATAAGCATATTATCATCCATCTCTCATTGCAACTAGAGGTGCAAAGGGGTAACCTTTAGGTGCACATCCAAACCTCATTGGTTCAAATATTTATACTACTTTTCAAATTTTTTGGAGAAGTAATATAAATACTTGAACTAAAGAGGTTTAGAGGTGCACCTAACACTCACCAATTTGCACCGCTGATTGCAACATTGTAGCAACATCTGCTTTCACATTTCCATAGTAAACAGGAACAGTCAAAGGCACGGCGGTCTACTAGTCCCAAAGAAAGTTTGATGCACAAGGCTATGCACAACATTCAATGGAACACAAACTAAGTTCAGTTTGCCAACTAGCAAACAAATAACAATGTGGACACCAAAAGTCAGAACAATAAATTTACTTTAGCTGCACACAAATTAAGTTCAGGGTCGGGAGTCCCAGCAACCAACAAATATAGGTTGTTCAAGCTATCTCAACTGTTCTTCAAGTTTTGGTAATCAACTAAACATTGCATGTTACAGTCTTATTATCCTTTTCTGACTCACTCACGTCAAAATTGTAGACCATACAACTCTTCAATAATAGGCCATCCAAAGTGTTGAGCCAAGAGCTATAAAGGAAGCATGGACACCATTATTATATTTGATGGAACTCTGACTGAAAATACCTTGGCAATTCTAGACTAAACAGGTCCCCAGCAGGAAACAACAAAACTACATTCTCAATGAAATGCAGCTATCATTGGATCAACTAATTGTCACCAAGACAGCCAGAATTTAACTCAATCACTAATAAAAGCTTAACTATTTGCTAAGTAAAGGGATGGACAAGTCAAACCCAAAGTACTCCCTCCGTTCAAGAAAAGAATGCAATTCCAGGTTTGGTTGAGTCAAACTATCTTAACTTTAAGTACCAAACATTTATTACTTCAAATAGGATACTATGAAAATATATTCATGATAAATATAATGATACATATTTAAAATAATAAATATTAGTATTTTTAATATGAATTTGGTCAGACATAATAAGGTTTGACTGAATACTATTCTAAAATTGCATCCTTTCTGGGATGAAGGTAGTAATAAGGAGGCTTACACACTGCTAAAATCTCACGTTGCCAGCATTAAACTATCCAAATGGGCTCAAGTTTAAAATTTATGAATGTATCCCATGTAATGTAGAGCCAGTAAACTAGGGTGAATTCGTATGACCAGTAAGGCAGCAACATACCAACACAGAAGAATAAAGCAGGGCAAAACCATCGAGGTGTCTCATGTTTGATAAATATTGAGCAGAAACTGTAATGAAATACTTGTCCCAAAAATGTTTATTGTACAAGGCAATGCACAATATTAGGTGGGAAACAAATAACAATACAGATACCATTTAAATGCATTCTTAGCCATCTAATATCTTGGACCAAGACCATATTTCTTTTTTATGGTGTCACGGAGAGAAGAGAGAGGATCACCACGTGATTCATTAGTTAATAGAGCTGTTTGGCAGCACATGAAGTTCAGCAGTTTTACAAAACATGGTAGTGAACCTTATGTAGTTCAAGTTATCTCGACATGCAGTCAAGTTTTGTTAAGAATCAGATGTAGTTTGGTCCCCATGGCCCTATTGTCCTTGTTTGACTCCCTCAAACCAAAATCTTTACATCACCTGGACCATACAACTCTTTAACAGAAAAATGAAGTGCCAAAAAGAAAACAGCTAAAGGAACCAAGTGCCCTTAATTTTGAGGGTATTTTTAACTGAAGAGCAAGGCAGTAAACACCAAAGATCACATTCTTGTGTCATGCAGTTTTGGCATCACAGGATTAACTATATGCATAACTAAGGCAGCCAGGTTTTAATTCATTCTCTGAAAATTCAATGGGTACCGGGCCTTAATTCTTTACTAAGCAAAGGGATGGATAACTCAAATGGGTCAAAGTAATTACGATGGCTTACAACTTGCAACAGTACATACAGATTAAACCATAGCTTGCCAGAATTAAACAACAATGTAATTAGGCTCATGTTCAATACTTGGTACAACAAGTAAACTAGAGTAAATTTGCATGAAAAGTAAACCAGTGATGAGTAAAGAAGGGCAAGACAAAATGCAATTGGCTCTGCATACTCTGTATAGAGCATGCTAATTGATGTAGATTGGACTTAAACACTAAGCATCCTGTGCACAATTTGGTAGTAAGATGTAATAACATTCTAAAAGCAGATTAAGTTGCTTTGTCAGAAGGCAAAATTCTAAATTGCCGCACTTGGTTTGTTTTGGACCACTGAACAATGACATAAAAGACACAATGGTGATGCATGCCACAAAACATGGTAAGGTATACATCTCTTGTGTGTGTATAATTCCCAAGGAGAATGTGAATGTGAACTCCGAAAAAGAGCTTGAATGATGGAAATTGCTGGTTCTTACTACATTCTTAGATGCAAATAGGTTGTTTTACCCTAAATCCTATGTGTAGAGCAGTAATAACTGTATAATAAGGGTAAAAATAAAACCAAATCCATCGGAGAGGCCTTTGCTCTGAGTATTTAGCAAGGTATAAGCATTTATTGCAGTTTACAAAACTAATGTAGAACTCATAAATGAATAGAAGGGGGAAGAGGGAGAACTGAAAAACACAGAATAATATGTAACGTAGTACCACAGATTCTACATAGCATCAATCAATGGCAGATTAGCTGGTTAAGCAAACTATGAATGGCTGCCTAAAAGTAACAAGCGGGTTATTGCCTTATTGGTGAAGAAAGCCTGAAAGGGGGAAAAGGGATGACGATTGTCGAAAGTGGAAAGCAAGCATAGGAACCTGGAGTAATGCAGCGACCAGTAGAAATACTGGCAGATCTTCTCGAGGATGTGGGTGGGGATCTCCGGGAAGCGGACCTCGCCCTGGCGTGTCTCGGAGAAGCCGCCTGCGAGGACGACGAGGGGGATGTGATGTGATGCGAGGACGGCGCGCTGATGGAATGGAAGTGGTGGCGAAGGGTTCCCCCCTACCTGGGGATGTGAGCATGTTGCGGAGGGTGTTGGAGACCATGGCGGCCTTCTTGTCGACGACGAATTCGAAGCCCTCGGCGCTGATGAGCTTGACGACGCCTGCGGTGTCGTCGTCCTCCTCCTCCTGGGCCTGGTGGTGCTCGCGGGGAGGCATCCTGCGACCTGCGACGGATTGGATTGGGATTGAGGTTGGTCTGGGTTGCTCTGTCGATTTGCTCACAAGTACCGCGGGTTCGGTTAAGCTAGATCATCTAATGAAGGAAATCCGATGCACAGGTATTTGGGTACACGACATGGCTGTACAGACACCCAATTTTTGCCAAAAAAAAATAATAAATAAAAAAATAAAAAAAAATCAATGTGTCTCCTGCTTCCTTGGGAAGCCACTCATTTTAATAATACTGTACCTTTTTTTTTTTCTTCCAGCAGTTATAAACGGCATTGAGTCAACCGCATCCACCAGGTTAGCATTTTGATAGTTAGTTTAGGTCTTCACTCGTTAGGAGCTGTTCATATAACACGCAGGAACCCTCTAAAAAGGCAACTCAAGTGACAGAGGATGGTGCAGCAACACAATGAATTGACATTAATAGATTGATGCAATTACAGTCTTTACAAAGTATCAAATCTAGTGAGAAAAGATTCAATCATCTCAATCGATAATGGCTATTGAGGAGCAATATGAACTCACATCATTTACAATCACATATGAATATTCAGATACAACATAGTCTACTAAACATCTCAACAAATTTCAGTCCACTTCAACTAAAATTTTAAGGTGCAAATATGAATTTTGTTTTCAATTCTTGCTATGCCTTTTGATGCGGGCCCCATGTAACAGAACCGACCAATTTATAAAAGCATAAGTGAAAAATCACTCGCTAAGCAAGCAATTGTCACACTTAAGCCGTTATAAACCCGGTAGTCAGGAAATCTCGAAGGATTTCAAACCAAACAACGTCAGCCAAGATCGTACGGGTTTAGCGTCACCATTCGCATGTTACAACATTTCACAAATAGTTGAAACAACATCAGAGTGCGGAAAATAAAGTTATTACAAACCAAGTTCTTCAAATCCAAATAGCGGAAACAAGATAGTTTTGAAAACTCAACCCAACTCATACATTTAAAGATTATTACGGTGCCGGTCGAGTCTATCCATCAAAAGCGGTTGGGAAGAATATTAAGAGTAACCTTGCCCAAGGCCTTCTAGTCCATGGGAAAAGACAGGTCTCGCAATACCCGTGGTAGGTATGCCCGTCTGCACAAACAACAAGCGGGGAAAAACCCCGAGTACTAGAAGGTACTCGCCTAGACTTACCCGACCGACTCAAAAGAAAAGACTCCAAGGAGGAATGATAGGCTTTATCGGGAGGTAGCTCGACTCATTTTGCATAAAAGCAAAGTAGTAACATTTAAAGTGATAGCTCACCTTAATCATCCCTATTTATGCTAGGTGAGCAGCTATGCTAATCATCATGGCAGTATATTAGTCAAGGTTAATCAAGCAAGTAGTATCCATAATTATAAACCCGACTTAACCCATCATCATCATTAACCACATTCCATAATCATTACTACGATGGTGCGGCTCAAGTCAAGTGTTCACTGTCCAGAACGATGGCGATTCGAATCGATTACTACCGAGCTCGGGGGTATTCCTCATGCAAACCACACTCACCCCGCTAAAGTGAGCTACTGTGTCACCATGGCACGTATCCGGGGAAGACAAGCACGCAGCGGACTCGCATGGAACCACCGTAGGGGACCGCCCGATCGCTTTAGCCAGCCATCTTTGGACCTCGGACTTACTCTTGGCGCCCCCGTGGTCCCCCCATCCATCTCCAATACGGTGCGAACGGTCGAGAACCGGCCCGGATAGTGTTGGGCTTCGGCGGTCGGAACGACTTATCCGGCCAACTAAACATGAGGCATGCGTTCAACATGACTTGCGGTACAACAACGGATGCGGTCCTTAATCGACACGCACGGAATCACTATGGTCCAACAACCCCACAAGACTCCGTCCGGTCTCCAATTATCAACCAAAGCCACTAACCGGATGATATCAACATAAGCTTTTTTCCATCAATCATAGGTAACCACCTATCTCGCGGATGACGAAATCACCCGACTTCTACCGTCTAAGCAAGCTAAGCATAAAAACTCGCCCTAGACTAGCGGGGTGTATCAAGGTAGGATAATCAATGGTAAAAGCAAGGATATAATGCAGCAACGGTGTCACACAACTCCTATACTTAATGCAGCAATCATAAAGCATAATTAGGCGTTAGAAAGCATAGGTAAGTAAATGCTCGGTGCTTGCCTTGCACAAAGTCGACGCGCGGTGGTCCGGGCACTCGGAAGCTCCTCCTCTTCTCCTTCCTCTTGCGGCACTTCGTGCTGCGGTTCCTCCGGATGATTCTCCTCGATTTCGAAAAAGGGAGGTCCTCTTGCGAACTTTGTATGATGCGATGCACGTGCATAAGTATCATGAATGCACAACGTATGATGCTCATGGATGAAGATGGTTAATAAATTATTTGACAGAGTAGGTGCATATCTCTTCTCTACTAACAACCTAACTTATTTACTGAGTATGTGCAAATCTCTTCTCTAAACACTTAGAGAAGTGCATCAAGAAGAGTGGTGTGGCTCGGCACACACACATACTCACAATACATAATAAGAGAAGTATTACTACTCATAACCAGATATCACATTTCAGTTGAGGTACTTCAATGCATGACCAGCAAGCATCACTTAATTGAAAATGCACAAGAATTGATATAAAAGTCATTAAATCGTTTAATCCAATTACTTATCATTTCATGTGAATAAATAGGCTTGAACTGTGACCTCTGTCTAAATAGTTCAGAAAATTCTACAAAAATTACAGGAGCTACACTATGCTATAACAGAGCCATGATAAATTTTTCATCACATTTTACCAAGTACAACAGTCTACACAAAAACATGAAGCAACAGGCCAGAAATACACATTACACAACTTTGCACTGTGAAAAGTGTCAAACAACAGATTTCATATTTTTATCTAACACTACATAGCACAAGAATAGTCAGTAGAAATTATCAAGGCATAATTCCACATATTTTATTTATTAAAAATCATACAAGAATCAGCCTAGAAATGAAATTAAATCATATTCCAATATTTTTTACAGTAAATGCATGACATGTATTTTTCCCAGAAACTACATCACATAACAAGTCTAGCAAAACAAGAATCATATTTTTCAGAGCAATACTCTATTTATTATGCAATTACTCAGATTTCAGCCATTTAAGTAAATAAATAAAACTACACAGTAAAGTATCTCAAAACTTGCATCACATATTTTTCACAGATAGATCACATCACTATGAACCTAACAAAACAAATTGCACCAAATTTGGAGTTCATTTGCACCATTTACAAATTCAAATCCATTTAAATCTTTTTCTGGAAATCAAATAAAAGAAAAGGGCCGAAACCCTAAGTGCTCGTGGGCGGCCCAGCAGGCCGTGGGCCGCTGCCAGGCTGAGCCCCTCGGGCCAAGCCGAGGCGGCAGCCGGCCTCCGGCGGCGCCGGCTTCGTCGGCGACGAGCTCACCGGCGCAAAACAAAGCGCGCGGTGTGCTCCACGCGACGAGGGGACGCGGTGACGCGCTCGGGCGCAGCGGAGGTGAACCCTAGCTACGACGGCGGCGGTGATGGCGGCACGGTTGGGCACGGAGGTGCGGTGGCCGTCTCCGCACCGGGTTGGCCCCCGGTGGAGGGGCGCACTGCAGCGTGTGTGCGAGGTGGAGCTATTGCCTAGGGTTTGGGCGCGGAATTGAGCTCTAAGCTCCCGCCGTCGCAGCGGCGGGCGCGGTGCATGGCAACGGCAAGCTTGGTGGCGCCATGTAGGACCCTAATCGGTACTACTGAGTTCACCGGAGCTCGATTCGAGCTCAAAGCGACTCTCTCTTGGCGCAAGGCGGCGTGCGAAGCGGTGGAAGGTGGCCGGCAGCGTGAGCGTAGCTCCGGTGAGCTCGGCTCCCGCCGGCCACGAGGAAGATGGCCGGCATTGGCCCTACCAAGCAATGTGGCGGCGGGGGGCGCGCCGAGGGTGGAGCAAGGCGAGGCGGAGGTGGTGCGCTCGTCGGCGCCGCCAGGCGCTTGCTCGACGGCGGAGGCGAGCGGCGGCGTGGTCTTCTGTCTTTGCTGGCTGGCGAGAGCAGAAGGGAGCGAGCAGAGAGCGAGTGGGCGGCGAAAGGAATTGGAACTGCTGCTTTGTTTCCAATTCGGGCGACGGCCGGTGGCGCGGACATGGCGGGGCCCTTCGGCCGGCCGGCCGGCCACTTGGCGCGGGCGGCCGGCCAGCGCATGGAACGCAGCAGGCGTGGCGCGCGCTCTGCGCCCGGTCGGCCACGGCGTCGACTGGCGCGCGGGAGTGGAGTGGAGCGGGCCGGGTGGGCCGGCGTGGGCCGAAAGCGGCCTGGTGGCTGCGCGGCTCTTCTTTTCTCTTTTTTTTTTTTTTTTTGATTTGAATTTGAAATTGAAACCAAATGCAACTTTTGACAAGTTTACAAGCATTTTCAAGAGAAGCTCTAAAAATAAAAGTTGTAGATCTGTTTAAAATGAACAACTTTCATTTAAGGCTCATCTCAAAATTCCCAATAAATTTTGAAATGCAAATTCATTTTGAATTTTAGGGCATAAAAGGGGAATTTTTCCAATTTATTTTCTTTTTGCTCCAAAATGCACCAAATCTTTTTGCAATAAATTTTATTAAAACCTTTCAAATTGCTGGGCAAGTGAATCTAAACTTGATCAAGTTGTTTTGCAAGGCAATTAATCAACTAATTAACAAGCATAATTAAGCAATAAAATTAAAGAGCAAAACACATGAAATGACAAGATGCAAGGCTAGGGTTTTGACTTGATGCTTATGCCATGCTTGATGAAGGATTAAGTTAATTAATTGTGGCCTAATGCAAGCTTAACACCGAGGTGTTACACCCCATAATATAGATAGATATAGCAACACCGATTTGCACAAAGGCCTTGTTCGGATGGGGTTGGAAAAATTCCAACCCTTTTCCTCAGAAGCACTTCGTTTTTATTTGGTAAATATTGTCCAATCGTGGCCCAACTAGGCTCAAAAGATTCGTCTCGTGATTTACAACCCAACTATGTAATTAGTTATTTTTTTTATTTATATTTAATACTATTTACATGTGGGAAACAATTTGTGAGAGGAGAGAGATTAGAAAGTCCTGTAGCATTTCGTTTGTTTGTGGTAAATATTGTCCAATCGTGGCCCAACTAGGCTCAAAAGATTCGTCTCGTGATTTACAACTAAACTGTGTAATTAGTTATTTTTTTACTAATATTTAATGTTCCATATATATGGGTAAAAATTGATGTGATGGAGAGAGAGTGGAAAAAGTTGGAATTCCAACTGGGAACCGAACAAGGCGAAAGTAGCTGACTGTTATACCGAATCATGTGCCATTTTTTTTTTTTGTCAATTTCACTGCAGTTCTACCTATCCGCTGCAACTTTTCATATTCACGCTGCAGTTGTGTTTGTGAGAATAAAACTAGTGTACAATGTGTAAAAGCTTGGGCACCTGCAACCTAAAGCCAAAATAAATACAAGTGAACAAGATTTAAGTTGGAAACACAAGGTTTCAATTTTAGTGTCTAACTTTTTACAATGGGAGATCATAAATATAGGAACATGAATTTGCACAAAAGACCAGGTATTATACTAAATCATCTTAAACAAAGTTCATTTAACTCAGCTAAAATTTTAATGTTTAAATACAAGACTTTAATTCTAAGGTCAGCTTTGGACACGAATCAACATATAACTTCGGGTCCCTTTATAGACTATTTTTACTACTATTATCGAATCACCAATTTATTAGACTTCAAAGAAAGGGGACTGGATTAAATTGGGCCTTAGCCATTTGCAATTGGATTTGGATTGGATGTCAGGTTCCTTTTTGCCTTTGAATTTTTTAATTGGACTTCTCAATTTGGATTTGGATTCCATCACGCTAAGCCCTTGAAATCATGTTAAAGACCCCATACCTACTGGACCTACAGTAGGCGCAAAATTAAGTACAAATGCTTAGAGCATCTCCAACAATTGGGCAAATGACTTGCCATCCAAAAAATTTGGCAAAAAACGGAACAAAACAATCTCCAACAGTTTGCTATATGTATTTGCCAAATCTGGGCGTTTGCCAAATTGTGGAGCCGCGCGCGTAGGTTTCCGCGCGCGGAAAGGCTTCGCCATCGAGCGCGCGCCCTTCTCCGTTTCTGTTCCCGCGCGGGTCAGAAATTTCCGTCGCATCCCACGCGCCGTCGAGGGCGCTATTTTGACGAACGCCGGCTCCTCCTTGGTCTCCGCCGATCTTCAGGTCGCGAAGGTCTCCACCGATCTTCAGGTCCTCCGTCAGATTAGTGTCCGCCGGCCAGGTCTCCTCCTTCGACGCTTGGTTCAGGTATGTCCACCGATCTTCCATGCCCCATCGATCTTCCATCAGGTAGTGTCCGCCGGCCAGGTCCTCCGTCAGATTAGTGTCCGCCGGCCAGGTCGCGAAATCGGCGTGGCTTGTTGAGCCAAGTCGAGTTGCCGGCGGCGGCAAGACACCCACCGCGGTGCACGCGGACATCACTAGCTAGGGTTTAGCTCATTGTTTTCCCCTGGTACGCAGGCCGGGTTCAGATTCAGAGACGTGAACGCATATAGATTGATGTGCTGTGCACGTAGGAAAAAAAAATCCTGGTGTTAATATTGCTGTCGTTGATCTTCCATGCCCCGTCCATCCATGATCCTTCAATGTATGGTGAATTCGTGCTGTTTTTCAAGCACGACACCTCTGCAATACCAGTCCATGGATAGTTCATATAGTTCTGAGTTTTATTCGTTGTTGACAGTACCATTGTAGTTTCAGTTTAATTTTAATCCCAGCGTTTTATTTTTTCCTTCATGAACTTTTGCTACAGATTGTATCTAGGCAACAGTTTGTATTATACGCATCGACCATATGTTGAGCTGTGTTTTTTCCTTTTTGGTAGATTCATGGAGAATCAGGGAGAGGAGTTCTTGTCAGGGATTCTTTTCAATGGACAAGATGACCATGTTCCAAGTTTGAATGACTTGACCATTCCAATGACTCAACAAGAAACGCAGTATAGTCCGAGGCGTCGGGAGGCGTGGGTCGAGCGATAGGAAGAACGGCAGTTGGGATGTGGGCCTTTTTTTTTTAGTTTGGCAAGCCCAAATGGCAAACTATTGGAGATGGTCACTTTTTTTCACTTCTCAAATCTTTTAGCAAGTTGCTAAAACTCCAAATTTGGCAAACAAACTTTGTCAATTGTTGGAGATGCTCTTAACCAGCAATGTCACCAGTAACAGTAACAGTTGTACCACCACCAGCATACCAGTAAACCCAATCAATCGCTACTACTACTACTACTACTGAATCCAGCAGCGCCCACCATTACGGCCTGCCGCGGAAACGGAAGCTTTGAAGCCCCGAACCATTTCTGCCGGCAGGCATGTGCTACGCCGCCCGCCCGTCGCAGGCGCCTCATTTTCGGTGGCCGCCGCCGTGCCGTGCCATTATAGAGGCGCCACGGCCACGGCCACGGCCACGGCACCGGCACGGTTCATGAATGGCGCCTGGATTTGATACGACCACCCGGGGAGGTGGCGGCGATCTGCAGGACGATCGATGTTACGAGAAACCTCTCCTCTACCAAAAAAAAAGCCCATTTGCTTGCCTTTTTGCTTTGGATGCTCTGGTGGGTGTAAACTGGATCAGCACGGACACGGAAGCAGCTGGACTGTATGCCCCCACTTTGGATGCTCTGGTGAATAACGTGACATGGAAAAAATACCCCTGACGGCACCACCTGAAAATGATGTCGCCCTTGCGCGACATGCACCACCATCATCATTCATGATCCATCCATCCTCACCACCTGTGGTTCGTCAGCACTTGCAAGCTGTTGTCCATCCATGTGACCGGATATTCAAGAGGGGGTGGCCGACGGCTCGATGCCGATGCCCGACGGGTGGTGGAGGAGAGGAGCTCGTCGTCATGGTTGGTTGTTTTTGCGATCGTGCGTATGGGGAAAAAAGGAGGGAAAAGAATGGCGAAAGGTGAGGCTTGGATTAGAAAGAAGAAGCAAGGGACGGATGAAAGAACAATATTGGCAATCATTAACGGCACTGCAAATGTTCACGCCTTGCAGCTTGCCCGCAATTCCCTTCCCTAGCTAGCTGGTCATTAGTTGGTTGCTCACCTTTCTTGTGGCGATTTTGCTTGTGTTATAAAAGCGAGTAAACTTTGACATGCGGTGGTGGTCACGTTCTTTAGGCTATCCGCACTCGTCACCCTCTAAATCCATCCTCTAAACGGAATATTCTGTCCTGGTCATCAAGATTCTCTCTACTATACCACTTTCTCCCGCACTCATACATCCCTTATAATCGTCCTCTATAATTTGTAGGACCCACGCGTCAGTCTCTCTTTCCCTCCCCCACCCGGCCCCCCTCTCTCTCTCTCCTCTGTCTCCTGCCTCTTCTCTCTCCTCACCCACTCCCCACCGCTCGCTCCTCTCTCCTGCCTCGCTCTCTCCTCGTGGCGGGCGGCGAGCCCGACGAAGCGGGCAGGGCGCCGCCGCTTGGCGCAGCTGGGCGGCTTCCCGGCAGCGCTGGCGGCTTCCTCGGCGCGCTGGCGGCTTCTCGGCGGCTCTGGCGCGGCGGGCAGCTGCAGCCAGGCTGGCGGGCGCTGAGCGGCGGCGGCTGGCGGCGCTGCAGCTGGCAGCGGGCGCATGGCGGCGGGCCGTGCTCGACGCGAGCAGCCGGAGGGCGTGGCGAGCTTCCGCCCGCGGAGCTCGCGATCCATGGCGAGCGCACGACGCGTGGCGGGCGGCGCGGGCAGGCGGGCCGGGCGAAGGGCTGGGCCGGAGGTCGCGGCGGAGTTTCCGGCGCGCTGGAATGGGGTTGGCGGGCGGAGATGGCGAGCACGCGCGGGCTCGCCGGGCGCGCTGCCGCCGGAGGCCGGGGCTCGAGCCTGCCGGCGGCCGAGGCGAGGGTGCTGGGGCGGCGGCAGGCCGGGCGGGCGGCGCTCCTCCTCTCTCCCTCGCTCTCCCGGCGTGCGGTGGGCTCGCGACGGGCGTCGGCGGCCGGGCGGAGCGCATCCCTCCTTTTCTCTCTCTCGCTCTACGGCGTGGGGCCCGCGCCACGCCGGGCGCATCCCGGACGCCCGCTACCGCGCCAAACTTGGCGTGCGGCTCGCTGGTGATTCCGGACGCCACGCGTCGGCGTGGCGGACGCCCGCTGCCAGCGGCTTTCGTCGTCGGTACAAGCCCGTTCCGGATTGTTTCCGGACTCCACTGCGGATAGCCTTATGCTCCCAAGCACCAGCACCCTATGCCGTATATGTTTTGTATACTTCTCGTCTCAAACCATTAATTTTTGACCTCCCTAAATGAAATTACTCGTACACCCCCTTTTCCCCCAAATAATAATGCTAGAGATCGTGTTTAGCAATTGTATGATTACCAATATGGGAGCTAGTGAAGTGTTAGAAATTGGAATTGAATCGGTGGGACAGCCGATTATATATTGCTCTAACAACGGAATTATATAGACGTCTCCTTGTAAATAAGGCAAGCCAAGATTACATCATGATCTATCATATCTGGAGATATACTATCCTAGTATGCTCTAACAAGTGCTCGCAGAAGCATCCACACGATTCGAGTCTCTGCACGTTCAAATACTCCACGAATTTTGTGAGTGGTTTTCAAACGAGATTAGAGCAGGTGGGAAATTTAATTGCAAAACCTTCTCACGATGGACTTCGTTTCCAGTCACAGGCCTCTTGTGAGTAGTATTGAATTCTGACCTAAAAATCGATACAGCAGGAATGGATACAGAGAATGTAACATGCTCCTAGTACTGTTCTCATGTTCCAGAAACAGAGGCGCAACGCTACAATTCAGCATTGAGCAATCACAGCTAGAACGTACAATTGATACAGAATTGAAGTACTACCAGGTAGGATGTAGTACATCACAAATAGTCCAACTTCAAATGAATAGCCCTAGGATCCAAGAACATTTCATTCAAGACAGATGCATCAGGTCCGGTCCGATGGACCAATGCTACATTTCAGCTCCATGAATCACTGCCAGCTACGTATACCTCATTTGTCAAATTCAACCAAGAATTATTGGGCATAACAAGAACCATTGCAGGGGAGAGATAAGCCTGTCTCATACTTGAAAAGAGAATTAGCATCATATACAAGGACATTTCAACACAATCCGGTTCAGTTCATCTCACAGAAGTAAAGGCATGGCATATGAATGAAAGAATGATCAATAATAGAACAAAATTCCAGTCTTTACACCTCCAATCGAGAGAATTGGGAACCCAAGAATCACCGGCCGGACCAAAAAGAATCAAAATCCCCCCAGAACCAATCTAAATTCTACCCCAAAGAGCAAAAGCTCTCCTTCTCTACCAACCCATTCCTGATTTCCACTGTCATGTCGCCACCGCCGCTCCCTTCGCCGCCCTGTACAGCCCACCACGAGCAGCAGCTAGATCATAGCGGCGGCGGCAACAGCCGCAGCAAGACAATGCAAGGCAATGCAATGGGGTACATTGCCACTGCCAAGAACCCCTCAATCGGCAAAAGAACTGTTGCAACTATGGAACTAGAAGCTATCTATCTCTACCATGAGAGCACGGATGCGGACAATGCCGGTCCGGATGCCGGCGAGGCGGCGCCTCCGGAGACGCTGGGGAGGTAGAGGTCGTATGACTTCCAGGTGTGGTCGAGCGGGCACGGCCTACCGGCGTCGAGGCGGTCCCAGGGCTTGCCCTTGCCCGACCAGTGCATGAGGCTGACGGGCCCCGCGTGGAGCGGGCGGCAGCTGCCGTGGACGTTGTCGCCGCCGAGGCCGTGCTGGTTCCAGCGGTGGTCGACGGCCTCCACCTCGCCGGCGAAGACGAGCAAGAACGGGGGCAGGGAGCCCAGCTCGTAGATGCGCTTCTCCTTCTGGATTTCCATCCAGCGCTCGATGCGCTGACGGTAGTTGCCGGCGCGCCAGCGGCGGAGGTCGATGACCATGACGCCGGTGTTGAAGTAGCAGGGCGGGCGGCGGCGCCCCGCGAAGACGCGGGGCCCGAGCACCGGGTCGGACCAGAACGCCGGCGTGAAGTAGCGGGAGAAGTTGGCGTGGCAGTACTCGGGCGCCGCCACGACGGCGGCGGCGGGGGAGGCGCGTCTCCCAGAGGCGCCTGACGTCGTCGGCGGCGAGCACGTCGGAGTCGAGGTATATCGCCCGCGGCACGCAGCGCGGGAGCAGGTCCGCCAGGTGGTTCCGCGCGTAGTTGAGCGGCGCCTCGAGCGCGGCGCGCACGGACGCCGAGATGAGCCCGGCCACGGCGTCGGCGCGGAACGGGTAGATCTCGAACCGCAGCGACGGGAACGACGCCGCCACCGCCCGCCGCAGAAGCTCCGGCTCCGGGTCCTCCCCGGCGGCCTCCGCGGCCAGGAAGTGGAAGAATATGGACTCCGGGCAGGACGCGTGCTTGAGCAGCGAGTACACCGCCGCCATGGAGCCACGCAGGTAGTGCGCGTCCAGCGTCATGGCGATGTGCACCAGGCCCGGGTCGCACACCCCCGCCGCTGCGGCCGGGCACCCTTCGCCGTTCCTGTACTCCGGCGCCTCCGCAAACCTCGGCAACGCCGCCGCGGCACCCGAGACCTCGACGGCCAAGAAGACCACCGTCGCCGCCACAGCAGCGGCCCACATCGCCTCGCCCGCGGCGCCGCCCATGGACGCCGGTGACGAGGGGCGGCTCGTGCGCGTTCTTGGAATCTCTTCTCGCAGTCGCGGCGGCCAGCGGGCGGCAGCCTGTGCTGCGCTGTCTCGCAGTCGCAGTAGTGGGGATTGCTGGGGAGGCGAGCCTGGTCGGTGTATGTATTGGCTGCTGGCGTAGCCGTGTGTACAAAACCGGGGTGGCGTTAGCGATAAAAGGCAGGGGAGTGGGAGGGGAGGACGTCCCGTGTGCGTGTTTGGGGAAGCGCGTTGATTTTGGTCTGGTGTGTGGATGGGTTGGCTTCCAGTTGTGCAGCTAGCTGCTTGTGATGTTTGTTTTCAGTTTTTGGTGCCCTCTTGGAGGCTTGTTGCACGCTGTGAACAACATTTGTACCGTTGTAGTACCTGCATTTGTGTTTAGTCTACTGTCAAGTGGTAGGATGGTTGCGGTAAGATGATTAGTCTACGCTAACTTCAATAGCATGACTGCAGATAGCTGGAGATAGTATACTTTTGTAGCCAATGGATACATTAGTATCCACTCGTGTGCTGCTCTATCCGTGTGGATGCTTAGTTTCTCAATTCTATACTGTCTATCTTCTTAGGTATCACTTTGTCGGAATTTAACGGGCAATGACAGTTTAGGTTGGTTACATGGTTCTACCGACTTTCCGTTACCATTTATTTTGTTCTATATTTCGATGAGTTGATCTATACTTAAGAAACAGATGTGACTTACATTTTATGTCATAAAGGTGTCGATCATCCCTTTTGTAACGTATGCCTCCATGTGTTCATGGAGATACTATCTATACCGTCCGCTTTATGGTTATGGCAATTTATCGTGTTTATTTGTTATCACTTTGTCGGAACTCAGCGGGCAACGACAGTTTAGGTTGGTTGCATGGTTTTATCAACTTTCCATTACCATTTATTTTGTTCTATATTTTGATGAATTGGTCTATACTTGAGAAATATATGCGACTTACATCACTTACGTTATATATCATAAAGGTGCCAATCATCATTTGTGTAATGTGTGCCCATTTGTTCATGGATATACTATATATAGTGTTTGTTTTATGGTTATGGCAATTTATCGTGTTTCTTTGTCACAAATTTGTCGAAACTCAGCGGGCACCGACAATTTAGGTTAGTTACCTGGTTTTATCAACTTTTCGTTACCATTTATTTTATTCTATATTTCAATGAGTTGATCTATACTCGAGAAACAGATGTGACTTATATGATTTACGTTATATGTCATAAAGATGTCGATCATCCCTTTTATAACGTATGCTCATGTGTATACTGTCTCTTTTATGATTATAGCAATTTATCATGTTCTTTTGTTATCACTTTGTCGGAGCTCGGCGTGCAATGACAGTTTAGGTTGGTTCTGAGTGGTTCTACCAACTTTTCGTTACCATATATTTTGTTCTATATTTTGATGAGTTGATCTATACTTGAGAAACATATGTGACTTACATGACCTAAATTATACGTCATCAAGGTGTCAATTGGCCCTTTTTACTAATGCATTCATAGCATATAGATATTGATATTAATAAAAAAAAATAAAGCAAATATCACATATTTTTTTTTTTTTATAGTGCAACTGTTAGAGATTTTGATACTTTCTGTGACACAAATATAAGTCCACATGGTTTGTTTTAGGTCATTTTTTGTTTTGGCAATAATATTAGATACATAGATGACGACACAAGATATATTGGCATTACCAGATTTGCTGTGAAAACTAATTTTGTAACATGTATCTCTTTCTATCTAAGATAATATATCTTCATATATATTACTAGCTAAGTTGTCATATTGGAGACCATGATTGAAGTAAGTATTTGTAGCTAATAGATAGTGATCCAATATCCACAAAATGTCTACAATTGTAAGATATAATACCACTATCTTTTCTAGCCATGGATGTGGTGAGGCAATATCTAGTTGTGCTCCATATTCATCCAAGTGTTTTATATCTCCAAGCCATGCCAAACCAATTTATCTATCCATATACTTTATTGTATCCTTGGTATTATCATTTTTCAACATTAATCGATCAACAATGTTTTCTCTAGTCATGGTTGTACTAACTTTATTTCTATCAGTGTTCCTTGTTCATTTTGTTTTTATGCTTGAGTACCTAAGTTATCTTTGGGCTAAATATAACTTATGTTGTATTGGTCAACTCATCCCAAAGACATGTTTATGTAGAGGCACATATGCATTTATAGTAGATAGATTTTTCAGTTATATCCAACAAAGGTATATGTCTCATATTTGCTTATGTACAATGTATATGAATGAACTTTTGGTAGTTGGATGCTTCATATGGCATGTGTGTGGCAATATTTTTGTTTGCACTAATATGGTGTGGATGTCTGCAATCATTGTGTTTTGGTCAATGTCAAACTAGTGATGACTTATATCTTAGTCTTGGCAACCCATAGGTTTGCTTATTATTTTATTCTAGTATCTTGTGTTGCAAATTTGATGGTAAGGATCCATTTGGTTTACATGTTTGCTTTAATAGTGTGAATTACGATTATTACGACACTAACTTCTAGCTCATGGATATAGTGAGGAAAAATCTAGTTGTGCTAGTATATCTATCTTTATGATTTATATGTCCAGGGTATGTCAAATACTTTTATGGTTCTTATGTCTTCTTGCATTCTCTATATTATTAATTTGGTTAGAATTCAAAGGTTAGTAATGGTTTACATTGTCATGATTGTACTAACTTCCTATTAATGTTGCTTGTGCTGTTACATCCCACCAATTTTATTCACCATTTGGATTCTTACATGGTGTAAAAGATGTAAATTAGATCTTTCACAATGTGTTGATCATGGTGGTACTTTCAATTTTATAATATTTAGTTAGTCAAAGAAGATGTAGTTTAGGTGTCTTTATATTCTCTCCAAACATTTTTGAAGTGGCATTTTAATTCAAGGTAACACACGTTAAAAGAGTTAAAGGGGACGTTTAGGATGCACTCTATCTAATTTTCCACACATACCCCTTAGGCCCTTATTGGTCCACCTAGGCACCTGCATGCTATGTAGCCCAAAGTAGAGCAAGGGTAGCATGGTCACATTTTGGGCTTTATAGTGTTATGTGTTTTTTAGATAATGGAATAAACATTCGGTTTCATCCTCGCTCGTAAGTGAGGAATCCGACCACATTATAACAACGAAGTTCTCACATATGTGCTATAACATAAATATTTTGTTGTGCAAGATCACGTCTTATATTGTACAAAAGGGTTATGTCCAATTTATATGTCATCGATTAAAGAGTTCTAGTTCATATTTTGTCGACTTCTAGTGGTTTAGTTAAATATTGGTATAAAGTTTTTTTTGGTGGGGGTGCAAGGGGGATGTCATCCTTCCATCAAAGCGTTCATAAAGAATTACTAGAGCACAACAATATGAGGTAGCAACAAACATTGATAAAATATATTTGCTATAATGGCGATAATAATGCATGCACCATCAACACCAAGAGTAGCAATCAATTGAGGAACATTGTGCACTGATGAGTGGTGAGGGCACACATTTACAAACAATACAGAATTTTAGGAAATCCATCTTATTGTAACCACAAGCAATGTTCTATTTTTAATCTTGATTTTGGTAGCACATGTGTATTAACTCATGTTTGTTTTGGTGCTTTGTCACAACCTTTCATCCACCATTGTTGTATATACTATTTTAGAATTATTGTTATGTTGTCATATAATTGCAAGGTGATTGCATATATAAATTGATATTGATCAAATTTTTTTGCATCCATACACTAGATGGGAGATGTGACATTCAATACTCAACTTTCTCAGAGAGAAGCCTTGATATGTACAATACTATGTTATCCAATAGCAGCTTGCCGTTACTACATCTCACACCCCCACAGTATATCTAATCATCTCACCCCAATATCTTTTTGCTAAGGTATGTTTGAAACAAATAATTGAAGGAGAAATAAAACTCACTAACATTCTTGGTAAAATGAAAACAAGAGGAGCAAATTGAATCGAAAACCTAAAAAATAATGGTGGACAAGCAAATTAAGTACACATCATTTTTGTAATTCTACTTAAGAACTGTTACAAATTTCTCTATGTGTTTACTCTATGATGAATGATAGTAGCGTTTGAATTCCTCTAATATTTTTTATGTACATTTTGGACGTGCACACATCTATATTGGTGCATGCTACAACATGACTAAGGCCATGTTTGGATGGGCATGGCAAATCTTTTGTCCTGTCCCATTGAATCTTGTCACACATGCATGGAGTATTAAATATAGACTAAAAAAAAGTAATTAATTAGATTGCGATAATTTTATAAGACAATTTTTAAGTCTAATTAGTCTATAATTTGACATTGTGATGCTACAAAGTAAATATTTCTTTGATGATGGATTAATTATACTTAATTTTGGTCTCGACGTATACTGATTAGTTCTATAATTAGTTTTTTATTAGTACCCGAACACCCCCTCCGACATCCCTCTAACATTCTGATATAAAACAGGTAAAACTTTTGCCACTGCATCTAAACACTCCCTAACAACATTGAACGTCTACACTCTCCCATAGGATGGGCAAATGTTTCACACCCATTGACCCATGCGTGTGCATGCATACATGTTTTGTTCTACTTAAAAATCGATTTCACCATATGTGAGTACACTTGGCTAGTTTAGAACTCCATCGATCCAGTGAGGGAGGATTGTATTCTTCTCTGTAGGATGCTATTCTTTACGCGTGTAAGGTTTGGCCACACTTTCCAAAAGTAGGGAATCAGACTATCAGAGTAGATCTAATTGGTACGTGCACACCATATTTCACCCTTGCATCGATTGCATCGATTAAGCAACACCTGTCATC
Source organism: Chrysopogon serrulatus (assembly GCA_015844335.1). Lineage (NCBI taxonomy): Eukaryota > Viridiplantae > Streptophyta > Magnoliopsida > Poales > Poaceae > Chrysopogon > Chrysopogon serrulatus. The sequence continues at coordinate 66,559 of JADLZL010001811.1, forward strand.
GGTGCAAGGGTAAGCAGTTTGGAACATCATAGCATAGATCTTGAGAGGACACACACCTGTTCCTAGCGGGCGAGGCATATACTACTGTCACGGGAAGGCAAGTAGCCGCAACTATTCGTACCAAAGTATGGTAACATATTATCATTCGCCCACTTGAGAGTATCATGTAGTACAGGTTCGTTCAGCAATGTGCTAAACGCCTACACTTCATCTGAAATTCCGAATGATCCTATTGCAGCAAGCATGAAGCACCAAAGTTTAATGCACATGGCATTTTACTTTAGTGACACCCCTAATCTCCTAGTAATATTTATATTATATGGATGATCATATTAATGTAGTTCTTGCAGCTGAGAAATTTCACAGGGGTGTTTGTTTCATTCTTCAAAAACTTTTCAGCTATCACGGATAATGCATAGAGTATTAAATATAGATTAAAATAACTAATTATATAGATTGTGAGCATTTTGCAAGATGAATCTTTTTTAAGCCTAATTAGTGTATGATTTGATAATATGATGATACAGTAAACACATAGTAATTGTGGATTAATTAGGCTTACAAAATTGTCTTGCGGTTTCCTCACAAGTTTTGTATTTTATGTTTTTATTAGTATTCGAACACCCCATATAATATTGGTGTGGCATCCAAAACTTTTGGGCTCTCGATCTAAACACACCTTTAGTACTGTTGTCTGCTCAGCATCTCAGGTGCTAGGGAAGATACTCCCTACATTATTCCTAAAATGAGTGATTTCTAAAGTTGTAAACTAACTTTTTAAACTTCGATTAAATTTCTAAAAAAATATTAAAATTTATTCTATCAAATTAGTATGATATACTTATTTTATGTTACAGATATTGTTAATTTTTCTATAAATTTAGTATAGATTTTAGAAATCATTTTTTTTAAAGACGGAAGAGTACAACAGCAGTAGTATTAAAATTTGCAAGGGAAAAACAATTAGTACGGCATTAAACCGGGTCTGATCTGCGTGTGAACGCCAAAGCGCCAATCGGATGCCCGTGGCGCAGCAACTTCTGCACGAGCAGGAGCAGGGCCCGGAGCCGCAGCGGAAAACAACTGTTGGTGTCAGGCGAAAAGGCTCGACTGATCTAGCAATCAAATGCTGGGTCGTCGGAATCCAATGGCGCTGTAGCGTCCCGTTCCAGTTCCAACTCGAGCACGAAGACCGAAAGAGGGCCACGCGCCCACGCTGGCGGCACGCGCCGTCGCGGGTCCCGTGCGCCAGCAGCGGCAGGTCTCTCGCCTGCGGCGGCCTGCGGCCTGCCGGCGGTGGACCAGGAGCAGCTGGACCTGGACGTGGCGTGGGGCGCGTCGTACCGCGTGTGCGTGCTATAGTCTGCTAGAGCTGTACGGAATGTCAGGCTAAAGAAAAAAGTACTGCTCCGCTTTTTAAATCTCATTTCTTGAGAAGTCTCAAGTTAAAGAATCTTTAAATTTAATTAAATTTATAGAAGATGTTATCTATATTTAGATGTCTAATAAAATTTATTATAAATATATATTTTATAACAAATCTAACGGTACTTATTACACATTATAAATATTAATATTTTTTTAAATCATATTTGGTCAAAATTAAGAATCTTTGACTTCTTAGAAAATGAGATTCACATTCTTTTTTGAGACGAATGGAGTACAGTAGTGAGAGGACATTCATTCTCTTCTCTTATCTTATCAGTTGGTTTATTAGTCCGATTGATTTTTTTGGTTCTATAAAAAAGAATAAGCTGAAATAAGTTAAAATTAATTCAGATTTAACGGAGCCCAAGACTGATAAACTAGATTTTCACAAAAAACTAAGTTTAGTCTAGTATTCATCATGTGTCAATACTTATATATTTTTCTCCGGTCTTCCTCTCAAAAATATAATTTCTCCTTTGTTTTGTTTTAGCTACCGAAGTACCTTTTTGTTTTCACGTGCAGCACAAGGGGCTGCAACTTGAGAAACCATTTCGCTACCTCCATATGAAAGTTGCATAAAGCGAAAAATGTAGGCAAGTCGTGCTAGGAAAGGAATCAATTTTAGATCTACTCCCTCCGTCAAAAAAGAACAGAATTCTGGCTTTCAAATGGGCCAAATTTTTTTTATTTAATTAAGTTTATAAGAAAATATCAATATTTATATCTTTAATTAGTTTATTATAAAAAATTGATTCCATAATCAATGTAGTGGCATGTATTTGATATCATACATATTAATATTTTTTGTGTAATTTTAGTTAAACTTAAAATTGTTTGCTTTTTCTTTAAAAATTTAGAATTTTATTTTATTCTTAAGGCTGTTCCAGAAGACCCTAGATGTCATATGCATTCCATAATGCCATGACCTACCACCGTTTACGTAGGTGTGTTTATCTAGCAAAACATGCTGACGCAAGGCTGACGAACGGGGAGGTGGGGTCCTGTCCACCAGGAAATGGAAACAGACTCCCTCAAATATGATTTCTGTGCTCTGAAGAAAGGGAACGGGAAAAGCAGGACGGCCAGCTGGACGCCGCCGCCCTTTTTGCCATGTGTCTTGCGTGAGTTCACTCGGCTGCTGAGACGAGCGCACCAACGCAATAATTCGAGCACTTCTGTCACGAAATTAGTAGAGGTACTCCGAGCATCGTTTTGGTCATCGATTAACTAGCGATATAAGTATATCAAAGTTAACATGTAATGTCAGTCTGGTACTCCGATCATCGTTTTGGTCATCGATAAACTAGTTTGGACCCATCTTTAATTAATACTACCACCCAAACTATATCTATACTGCTTCCAATACATATATGCCTATATTATTTTCAAAAGTCAAATTTAAAGATACAAAGATACAGAGGCTCAAAGTTCCTACAACTCAAGATCCGGCCATTAACATCATTTTCATTTCTATGGAGTTCATTAGCTGCACTGGATGTTTTAGATTAAATGATTAATAGCATACTCTAGAAGAGGGCAAGAGAGCATTGTTCCCCAATATCTTTTCTTGTCCTATAAACTATCAAGTATCAAACTAAGTTTTGATGGCTCTGTGTGAATGACCCGAATGTTGCGTCACTTTGACCATCCTTTCAAAATTTTGATGGCTTTTCCAGTCAAGAAATGAGTTCACCGAAAATGTGAAGTTATACGTATAAGGGCACTCTTAATACCGAAACCAGGAGGTAGTTTCTATGCTTTTTGGATACTGTCTCAAGAAACTACTCTTTCCAACACAATTTTTATATCTTACGAGTAGAGTCTATTCAATCATTCATCCCTCTTTCTCCTGGATCTTCTGCTCCTGCAGTCCTGCTTCTTTTCTTCCCCTTCTCAAGCACATGGGCACAGTGAGCTTTGCATGCGCCATGCGGCCACACTCAACCTGCGAAGGACTGAGCTGCACTGCAAACGCCAGGAACGCGAACGCGAGTTGCGCACGCGCCGTCGCAGACGCCGCCGTGAACGCGAGAGCTATGCACGCGCCGTCGTGGCTGCCATGTGCAAGCTCCACGGGTGAACCTGAACATGCATGTACGACCTCGTCCCTATGGTCTAGCAAAACAACTCGTCTCTATTGTAACACCCCGACCTAGGATTTACTAGGATTAATAGGATACTTACACCAACAAATTGTAACTTATTCTTTGAAAGCCCATCTCCAAAGAACTGTAAGGTTAAGCGTGATTGGCTGGAGCGATGGGTGACCGACCGGGAAGTTCTTCCCGGGTGCACACAAGAGAGGACAAAATGCGTAGAAAAGACTAGTGTTTATCTGAGGATAGTCTATGTCCTAGAAAAGTTGTCAGATGTAAGCGGGCCCGACCTCGAAGAGGCGGGACGTCAGTTTCACGAGCGCATGTGTCGTAGTTGCACATGCATGGTGCGCATGGCTGGTGTGGATCCAGAGTGGCCACACAACACGGCACATGCGCTGGCACTGGACACATGGACGTGGCCAAGAGAAGACGTTCCTGGCTTGAGGTTAACCGACGAGAACATCAGTCTCTTAAGGGAGTGAGGATGTAACACCCTGGCACAGGACTTACTAGGATTGATAGGATACTCACATCAACAAGTTGCAACATCTTTTTCGAAAACCCATTGTGAGGGCAATCTATGTTCTAAAAAAGCTGTCAGATGTAAGCAGGCTCGGCCTCGAGGAGGCGGGACGTTACACCTATGGTCCCTGTAGTTTAGCGAGCTCCACGAGAACAGGAACGAGTACTACTTTGGCGGCGCACGAGCAAGACATCTTGTCCGTGTGGTCCAGCACGAGTTTTGCAGCGGTAGCGCCGGCCGGTAAAGCATGATCTCCTGGCGAGTGTTGCTAGCTCTTGGCGGCGGCGCCGGCCGACAATGCACGAGCTTTCTGCGGGGTGCGGCCTAGCGAGGCGCGCTAGCCTCGCGGCCGGTGGCGCCCGGCAACGGAACGCGAAGCTCGCAAGCGGCTTGGCGAGGCGTGTAGCGCGCAAGCTCCGCAAGCAACGGCGAAAAGCAAGCAAAGCTCGCTAGCCGCCCGATGGGGCCACTCTGCGGACACAACGAGCAGCATGGCCACACGGGATCTGCGACGTGGGAACGGCCTCGTTACAGCGTAGACGTCGTTTATAAAGAAGAAACAATTTCTTTCTCTCTCCTCATTAAATTGCCTTTGCTGATGTGACAGTGTAATAAATGGGAATAGAAACTACCATAAGGTCTGCATTGGGAGTGCCCTAAGAGTACTCAGCACATGTAACGAAGTGCTGATGCCTTTCTCAATCCGGTCCATGGACTCGAAAAAACAATCCTTCCATTCATGGTCACCTATATAAATGCTACTCCCTTCATTCTAAATTATAAGCTATTTTCGCTTTTTTGTAACACCCGGGTGTTACGCAATATGAGATCCCACCATGACATCATTAAACATAACCATCATGCATTGTGAGCATCATGATGAAACTGTATAAAATAAGATTAATACCGGTGCATATATTGTGTTTCCAATATTGCATGCAATGGCATCATTGTTATCAATTAAGGCTCTTTGTGATTTTATGAAATAAGATTTCATTAAGCAAATAAAGTTTTTGTTGAAATAAACTATGAAGTACAATGTGTATGCCTTTACGTGGAATAAAAGGGTGTTTGTATTTTCAAGTCAAGCATGCTCAAAATTTGACCTCCAAATTTGAATTTAAAACTAAATTCTACACTTAGCCATTTTTGGCTAAGTCATAAAAATCAGTTATCAAGTTCAATTACGGAGGATAAATTAAATCAATTTTTGTAAATAAAATTTGTCCAACTCTTGTTCCATTGTTTGGTATAAAGTTTGCACTACAAAATGATGTTATTGGTTGAAATGTTTAATCACTGTTTAATCCTTAATTAATTGCCCAAAAATCAATTTGAAATTCCTTTTCAAAATCCCCGAATTTCAAATGTACTTTTACCCCTTTCTTAATTGTGCTCAAAATATTCAAAATTTGGGAAAACTTTCAAAATACAGATGTGCAACTCTTTGAGCTCTACAAGTTTGTTAAATAAAGTTTTTCAAGTTTTTGAATAAAATCAAAAGTAATTTCTAGAGTTTGTTAAATGAGGATTTAAACTCTTTTTGATTTTTAAACTCCAATTCAAAAATTATTCAGTTTTATGCAAAATTCCTTTAATAAAAGTTGTAGATCTTGGAAAATGGAACAACTTTTATTTTTGGAGATTTTCATCTTTTATTCAAAATTTGAAAGTAATTTTGAAATTCCAAAGTTTAGAATTTATTCCCCTTTTTAAATTCAAACCGTAGTTTCAAAAATATTTGAAATTTGATGAAACTTCTTTAATACAAGTTAGAGGGCAGGAAAAGTTGTGCAATCCATATTTGTGGATATTTTCATATTGTGTTCAATTTTTTTAGAGTAATTTTGGAAAAAGGAAAGGGTGAGGTGTCGTGCTACAAGAACCCAAGGGGGTGTTGAAATTTCTAACGTCGCTACTAAAAATAGAGGTAAATCCTTATCCCCGGCAACGGCGCCAAAAATGCTTGTTGGTATTTCTTATGCATAACTAAAATATAAAGGATTCCGTAGCGCCACGAGAAAACCATTGTAGCATTTTACCCGGAGTATTTCGGTATCGTTATTTATATTTTACCACCGGGAAACAATGGAATAAGACATTGATAGTTCACTATCATGTATCTACTAACTTAATACACCAACTAGACTAAAGTAGGGGGTAAATGATAGATGATAGGAATTATGTATATATGACACACACAATGGGAGAATTCTATGATAAGTAAATAGATAGCTAAAGTGAGAGGACAACGGGAGAGTTCAAGGTTCCCTGAATACTTCTCTATTACTAAGGTTCTATAATAACTGATTTATGGTAGATAAAGTAATCACACAATAACACTTTGGAGCAACAGTACCTATCCAACTCTCGAATAAGACTGGGAAGAAGGTAGCCGGGTAAAGGTACGCCAAAAGCTCTACGAAACACCAACTCCGACGTGGTGGAATACGAAGACCAAAAAGCTGTCACCTCTCGATGGCTACCACAACTAACCGTAAGAATTGGGTGCAAACTCAGGTAAACACTAGCCTAGACACCACGTCACGCTAACGATTACTACTCTAGTCACGCACGCTAACTAGAGCACCTAATACAAAGCGGAGATCCCATGCTAAAGTATAACAACTATACTAAACATAATATAAAGGCATAAAGTAAATAGAGAAGATAAATATATTAAAGCATAAATCTTACAAGAATAGATACAAAGATATACCAGAACTCCGACGACTCTGCGAAGACTCCTCAGGAACCCGGCGTAGCGCCGCTTCTCCCTAACTCTCAACTAGAACTACATTGGAAAGTCTAGCCCTAATAATTCTCTAGAGATGAGAGGTCATCCATTCGAGGGACGTCTCTACATCTCCATAATGTGTGGTGCCCTTAGGGAGGGGGTCTACCTCTTTATTTATAGTCTAGAAAAGCCTCCACCTCTTCTAGACAGGCGATGTGGGACTAATTCGACTTCGGCAATAGTGGAGATGCAAACCCTAAGGCAGTAAGAGGTCGTCCGGTCGAAGCGGGCCACGAATGGGCTCTGGAGGGCGCCGGCCGGCCCGGGGGGGTGGGGCCGGGCGGCCCCACCCTGTAGCAGTGGGCCCCACCTTCGGTTGATCGTCTTCGGTGCCTTCTAGAGTCTTCTAGTGTTGGTTTCGGTGTAGAATTGATATCTTTTGACTCCGGACTCGAATATAGCAAATGATATGTCCGTTTCGATCATCTCAACGAGCCTGTCACAATGGTGCACTCCAAATCATCATTTGAGATATTTTTATTCTGTGCAAAATTAGATATACCTGCAAAATGATCGAGAACAACACAACTCGTGGAACTCGTTAGAATCGAACCCTACAACTATGCTTTATGGTTAATATCATGTTATATTGAGCAATAGTTGATGGTATAAAATAGGCGTTAAGGACCATCAACAAGTTCCCCCAAGCTTACCCTTTGCTAGTCCCTTAGCAAAGCCTAACTACTAAACTTGGATCAGGAGTTGCTACAATGCTTTCACCTCTCAAAAGTACACATGCTTTCAAACTGAAATTCTCCTTTGAATTATAGACAAAACTGCTCTAACTTTGAAACTTACCCATTTTACTATTAGCTATGGAGCTTTTCAACTTTTGCGTGGGTCTTGAGTAATTGAAAGATAGAACAATCAAGTCAAGCACTATGTCTCAAATTCTTCACTAAACTAATATTCTAGAGTTGTTAACACTAGATTTTGGTAAGAGCCGGAAAGATGACAGGTAGGCCCGTTCGGCAAAGCTCGCGAAAAAGGCAAGAGATCAGCGCATTCGGCAAACACTTGTACGGTCGGTTAACCTTGAGCTATTCGGCAAGTGTAAAATGACGGCTAACTACGGGCGGTTCGGCAAGCATTCGATGCGGTCGGCTATCTTTAAAGGCGGTGGCTCCATTCGGGAAGCAAAAGGTGGCAAGCAGGAAGCCGAATAGAAGGAGAAGAGCGTGATGATCAAGGACTCCGAAGAAGGCTATAGCAAGAGAATCGCCATGCTTTTGAGTTACCTTTAATGAATTGTGTAATCGTAATCTCTTAGGATTCATGTTATGTCCAGGGTATAAATATAAACCCTCGACCATTGTAAAGATTATTCATAATCAAATCAACACAACCGGCCCCGTACCAAGTTTCGAGTCCTTTTGTCGTGTCGTCGAGTTCTTCGAGAGGAGCCATCGATCCGTCGACCTCCGTAAGTTCCGGCAACATTGCTATCATGTCTAGTATCATGCGGTGGATTTAGATATTGATGCAAGTAGTCTTGTTTGTCTCGACTGGATGGCCGTGCGGCAGGCGTCTGCTTGACGATCAAGAAGTCTTTGCTTATGCTTTTGTTTATCTCGACTAGATGGCCGTGCGGCAGGCGTCCGCTTGATAGCTTAGCGATGCAAGATAGTTATCGGCTCTATTAGATTTTGGCAAGATCTAGTAGATTGATTAAGTTATCATGTGTTGCATGTGTTTAATACTTTTATTTATTTGTAACACTCTTTTGCCGAACCTAGATTGGTTGTTTTCGGCTCTTTATTTTCATAGATTTATTTGCTCTTTGACGTACATATCATGTCACCAAGAAAGATAGATCATATACCTATATAGCCGAATAAGATCAATCTAGATTGTTACATGTTGCGGGTTCTTGCACGTTAGAAGCGTTTGAATCTTGATAGGGACCGGTGTCGTCGCGGCGGATGCAAGTTCTTGATGGGTTTATTCGTGATAGCTTGTTTGTTCCTTCTTCATGGACCCGAGTCGAATTTGGACCGCCGAGCTTGGTTATGCTTTCAATTCATAATCAACTTTTACTTGTTCAAACATGTCTTCTCATGCATGCGCGTTCGGCAATCAAATATTCCACGTGTTTTGTCTTCATATTAGCCGAATGAATCATATGCATGATTGGCAGACAGCTTCTATAGCTGTATGTCATCGTAAGTGGCTTCAGGGCCGTATATACGGAACTGTCTGGTCTCATCCGGCACGTTCCGATTTTGTAGCTAACAATCTTTTGTCCCTTGTCAGCTTTCAGGTCAAACTGACTGGCACGCTTCCGGATTTCCAAACCGTGCGGCTGTCCGATTGAAGCCAAGCTTTTTTTCGGCTTCTGTGTGTGTGAGGCACAAAGTGCGTCGCATTTCGTGTCTACAAGAGTTTTTATAAGTTTTCAAAATAAAACTCGAGCTTAATTGTATGACACCCTCAAATCTCTTATTGTATGTGATATTTGTGGATGTCACTGAGGCATTTATGTTGTCATGCCCTCCTACAACTAATTATTATAGTGGAGCTCATAGGAGTGGCATTAAACAAGAACGAGTATACTTGCAATTCATATATTGTAAAGTCAAACAATGCATCCAAAGAGAGTCAAGTCATATAATCAAATCAAGATGTGCATGTGTATGGAGTATGGTGGATAGGTGTATATATGGTATTTAGTGGCTAATCCTAATTCTACTTTTGCTCCTTGAAATAAATCTCTCTCTTGAACTTAGAACTTTTCATAGGAAAACATGGGCTATCTTTATTCTTCTTTTCTCTTTTTTTCTTTTCTTTTTCTTTCTTCTTCTTTTTTAGGGAGGCGAGCATTTTAACTCCCTCTTATTATTATTTTTTTAATAACTTTCTTTTGCATAGCCACATGCATCCTTTGAATACAATAAATGATTGGAGAGATAACAATAAGAACATAGAGCATTAAACAAGGGGTTGTCCTATAGGTTATATATATATATATATATTGGTGTTTTACTCCTAGTGTAGAAGAAAAATATTTTTTTAAAATAGATCCGGATGAAAGTGGAAAATAATTGCGCTTACTCCCATGGTAGGAGCAATGCATATGTTGGTGGAGTGTGTGAGTGTGATCTTGATTTTAAAAGCATGACAAGACTCTCATAAGGTATACAACAAAGGTTGACTAAACTCATTGCAAAAGCAAGCAGCGACATGATTGAGCAAAGGTTTTCCTATTCTAAATGTATATCATATATGGCTTTGGTAGGAGTTCAAACTTTATCATACAAGAGCTCATCATGTAAGATTTTCAGAGTTTTCAAAAGATAAATCTCCAGAACTTAGTATCGTTAGGAATAAGATAAATAGTAGCTCAGTCTTTCTCATATCATATCCCTCAATCACCTAGACTTAGTTTAAGCATATGCCTCCACAAGTTTCAGGTTCAGAGTAAATTCTTATATCAAAACAGTCATATCTAAAACTCGAGAGAATTTAAGGTTGAAAACTTGGCACTTGAGAGGAATTAAAAACAGAGCAACTATTCATCATCTCTAAGATAAAATTTTATTGTTCTTCAGTTTTTATTTAACTCTTAATAAACTAGACAGAATCTATGATCACACTCTAAATAGCTAAAGTATCTTTATTTGATTTTAATAATTATCCATCTTTTTATTTCTTTTAGACTAATAGACTCACAAAAGACTCTATAGACGTGGACCTTCATGTGCCCACATATTTTTGGTATTTTATGACTAAGATAGACTCGATAATCGCATAGCTATACTTACCTGATAACTAGAGGATGCTCTCCCCCAAGCTGGATGTTGTCGTAGTTGAGCATTAAAGCCGAGTGGTCCTCATAGAGGAGCTTATGTTTGTAAGAGCAAGTGTTGTCGGGAATACTTCAATCTCATCACTCAAGAAGTTACCTCCTTCACAATGAGGTCGTACCGTGTGTGGGAGAAATGTGCTTCGAGTGATGAAGATAAAGATTCCTGGGTGAGCTAGCTCTTGAGTCATCCTGCAGAAAGCTCTCACAAAACACCAAAAACTCGTGGAACGGTATTAGGATAAAACGTTAGTGGTTAGCCGTTTTTAGAGAATTGAGTGTTGTGGAGGTTTCAAAGTATGTTTATGATAACAATATTGCAGCAGGATTCTCAATTAATTTTTTTTAAATTTTATGGGTTTATATGCAGAAAGTATAAATGCATGATATGTATTTTTATTTTATAGGCCACCACAGTGAGAACTCCTATAACTTTTACGCTAAAAGGATTTCATATGGGGCTTAAAGTTTTTTTTAAGATGCATGAATGCAACCTAATGTGTATCTATTTATTTTTATTATTTCCTATGTAATACTAATGTAGAAAACTAAATATGGTTAAGAGAAAATAAATCATGCAATGTAAAAAGTAAATATGAATAACTACCGATGTTACCTCACGGCGAGGGTTCGATGTTTTGAATCCTCCGAACTGGACTCCTCCTTGCAGTAGTTCATTGATCGAGTACTTCGGTTTGCTTCTAAAGATGAGGATTGAGGTGGTGTCTCCACTAGTGGCTTTTCCAATGGTGGTGCCAACTTCTTCCTTTCTTTTTGTTAGCATCTCAAAGCCAATCTTATGTGCATCCTTGTTACTAGTTTAGAACTCCCACTTGTAGAATTTAGGGAATCTCCCCACTCTTTGCTTGAAGTGGGTTCTGCTCATAAAGACAAGGTAGAGATCAAGTGCAGAAGCTCTATTGGTGGAAAAAACACCAACATAACTAGAAATTTATTTATTCGCTAACCTTAGGCACAATAAGATTGATGTCTTTTCACATTGTTCATTTACATCTTAGGTGAGAATATCAAAAGTATAAATATTGCATTTAACTTTATGAGATAAAAAGAGTGGAGTTACTTAACCTATGGAAGGATTGTTCATCTTTATCATTATCAAATTAATATGATGACTATCATCTTCCAAAATAAGATATATCATATTTGAGCTTATTTGGTTAAGATTAAGATCAAGAGAATAGTGCTATGGTGTGTACTCCACGATCAAGAGGAAATGATGACCACTTACCTTTAAGATGTTACCTTTATTACTAGAGCATGATGACACCATGAAGTAAAGGATAGATGATTTTTAAATGGTCTTTTTTTTTCTTCCTTGCAGCTTGAGTTGATCAAGTAGCATCTTGTCTCATATGTTGTACTCCTTTCTCACTCTTCTAGACTTTTGTTTCTCTCATTATTTCTTCTCTGCAAGGGATTAGTAGACAACACATACCCGAAAAAATATATTATCTATTTAAAGTGTGGATAGTGTTTGCCAAATAGTTAAAGATTAATCTATAGTTTGTTTTTTTTTAAATGACTCACCATTACTTCAAATTTTCTAATAAGGTTAAGGCAAAGATATAATTTTGAAGAATACCTTTAACCTTGATTTGATTCTATAAAATCTCCTAACATGATTTAAATATTTTTATACAAGAGAGGATCGATAGTCTATATACACACCTAAATTCTTTTAAAAATATGCTTTGATGTTAGAATGTTTAAGTGATATTTTAAAGCATACTTATAATAGAGTAAGGAAGTTTAAAAGACTAAAGATATTTATTCGAATAGAATCAAGAATATGTAGGTGAACCAAATTGTTTTAAGTTTTTAACAGATTAAGCATGACATAAGGTATGGATTAACAATGTGGTATAAGATATTGAATAGAGTTTAAAGTTGCATGAGGCTTGGGTAAACATACCTTATGTCTTGCAAGGTGATTGGTCCACTATCATGGTAAAGTGTAGAAGGCGTTGAAGTGTTCTTTCATCTATTTCTTTCCATCCGAGTCCTTGCTATACACTTGTTCTTCTTTCTTTTCATTTCAAACCATGATCAGATATTTATTCTTTCTTCCCTGCATAAATATTAGTGGACATATACCCGAAGGATTGCAACAAGTTTGGCATATGGGTTATAGTCCATAATTTTATGTGGATTTCTTCTATGCTACTAAAAGGATGGGCTTTTAGGATTACTTTAGCATAGATTTCTTTTAACAAATTTTGTTGGTAGTTGTACTTTTTAAAGTAACTTGCAACAAAGGATTAAATGTATAAACTTTGATACTTACAGTTCTTCCATAGAGAATGAGCTGTGTCTTCCTTTTGTGCAAAGTTATTAGACATCATCACATGCCTTGATTCATCTCTTGATGTGAGTTCATCTCTTGACTTACCCGACTTGAGTTTAAGAGTTTTTTATAGGGGTTAGTCCAACAAAATATCCAATATCTACTACAATAATTTCTAGTTCAATAATCAAACCAAACTCCATGTCTAATTTTAATTAAGAAAGGCATTTTAACCTGAGCACCACGTTCAATTTAAAAGCCTATAGAAGTATGGCGAGTACTTCCAAACCAAAGCATACTATAGTAAACAAAGATAGCATGAAAGCACTTAGAGGTTTACTCAAATAGAGATAAAAGCATGATCATGTATGGTGAGAATATATATTTTTTTTTTCTATTTTAAGTAGAGATGAAAGTGATATGCATATGTGCAAGGAACTGAACATGCTGTGGATTTGATATGAGATGGGATAGATGCATGGATTATTTAAAGTAAACATGCAGTGGAATGCAACAGGATAACTACTCATCAAATTTAAAGCCTATGAGCAAGACTTTCTCACCATTCGTAATCATAACTACCATGACTCACAGTGAGTTGTGCAGCGTCTTTATTCATCACATATGATGAACTTTGACGTCTTGTGACGATGATTTTTTTCTCCAATCTACACATGGTTAGTGAAATATATATAAATGTTTATACATACCTGTGAGATGGCAGGGTTTTATTGTTGATGGATCATGAATGTTCAGGCACCCTGAGTTCTTCAATATCTCCCATGTCTCGTTCTTGTGGAATTTCACCATAAGGTTGGAACGGTTGATATCCTGCTTATTCCACAACTCAACAAAACAGGGGGTAATCCTACTAAAGCTAGTGGCAAACTAGATTAGCGTGATATCAAGATCAATATCAAAATCTTTATGCCAATTGTTTCCCAAGACGGCGCCAAAAATGCTTGTTGACATTTCTAACGTCGCTACTAGAAATAGAGGTAAATCCCTATCCCCGGCAACGGCGCCAAAAATGCTTGTTGGTATTTCTTATGCATAACTAAAATATAAAGGATTCCGCAAGCGCATTTAAAAACCATTGTAGCATTTTACCCGGAGTATTCCGGTATCGTTATTTATATTTTACTTTGGGAAACAATGGAATAAGACATTGATAGTTCACCATCATGTATCTACTAACTTAATACACCAACTAGACTAAAGTATGGGGTAAATGATAGATGATAGGAATTATGTATATATGACACACATAATGGGAGAATTCTATGATAAGTAAATAGATAGCTAAAGTGGGAGGACAACGGGAGAGTTCAAGGTTCTGAATACTTCTCTATTACTAAGGTTCTATAATAACCGATTTATGGTAGATAAAGTAATCACACAATAACACTTTGGAGCAACAAGTACCTATCCAACTCTCGAATAAGACTAGGAAGAAGGTAGCTGGGAAGGTTGCCAAAAGCTCTACGAAACACCAACTCCGACGTGGTGGAATACGAAGACCAACAAAGCTGTCACCTCTGATGGCTACCACAACTAACCGTAAGAATTGGGTGCAAACTCAGGTAAACACTAGCCTAGACACCACGTCTACGCTAACGATTACTACTCTAGTCACGCACGCTAACTAGAGCACCTAATACAAAGCGGAGATCCCATGCTAAAGTATAACAACTATACTAAACATAATATAAAGGCATAAAGTAAATAGAGAAGATAAATATATTAAAGCATAAATCTTACAAGAATAGATACAAAGATATACCAGAACTCGACGACTCGCGAAGACTCCTCCGGAACCAGGCGTAGCGCCATTTCTCCCTAACTCTCAACTAGAACTACATTGGAAAGTCTAGCCCTAATTCTCTAGAGATGAGAGGTCATCCATTCGAGGGACGCCTCTACATCTCCATAATGTGTGGTGCCCTTAGGGAGGGGGTCTACCTCTTTATTTATAGTCTAGAAAAGCCTCCACCTCTTCTAGACAAAGCGATGTGGGACTAATTCGACTTCGGCAATAGTGGAGATGCAAACCCTAAGGCGTAAGAGGCCGTCCGTCGAAGCGGGCTACGAATGGGCTCGGAGGGGCCGGCCGGCCCCGGGGTGGGGCGGGCGGCCCCACCCCCAGCAGGTGGGCCCCACCTTCGGTTGATCGCCTTCTGGTGCCTTCTAGAGTCTTCTAGTGTTGGTTTCGGTGTAGAATTGATATCTTTTGACTCCGGACTCCGAATATAGCAAATGATATGTCCGTTTCGATCATCTCAACGAGCCTGTCACAATGGTGCACTCCAAATCATCATTTGAGATACTTTTATTCTGTGCAAAATTGGATATACCTGCAAAATGATCGAGAACAACACAACTCGTGGAACTCGTTAGAATCGAACCCTACAACTATGCTTTATGGTTAATATCATGTTATATTGAGCAATAGTTGATGGTATAAAATAGGCGTTAAGGACCATCAACAGGGGGAAGTCCTTTTTCTCTTCTTCTCTGCCCATACCGCACAGCTGCCGTCGCCGCCGTGGCTCTCCTCGCTCCTTCGCCGGTAAAGCCGCGGCGCCAACCACCTGGACAGCTTCATGAAGCCACTGGCTAGCTCCTCGATCTATCTTTGCCCTATAAAAGACACGAGCCGGCCACCGTCGCCCTTCTTTCTCACCTCGGTCACCGCTGGTCGTCCTTGAGTCCATCCCAAAATTCGTCGCCCACACACCATCAATATCCAATTGCTCTTGCCAGTACTCCCACAGCTTCGTCGCGGACCATTTGGGCCAACTCACAGCACATGGCATCGTCGGAGTTGCCCTAGTCGCCACCGTCTTCTCCGCTGCCGGTAGAAAAGCGTCGCCGTGAGCTCCCACCGCGGTTCGGTCAACTCGGGGCGTCTCCACCCAAATCAACACCACCGCCAGTTTCGCCTTGAGCCCCTGGTCATCATGGGCCCGACGGTTTAAACTCTACCGGCTCCGACGCTCGGGAATGCCGCCTCGTCACTGGTGCACGCCACCGTGCCCGCCATCGCCGCGGCCAAACTTCCTCTACCCCGCCTCCGTCGCAACCAGCAAAAGCATCAAGTCTAGGTGAGCTTCCTCCACATCCTCGGACTCCTATCGCGGTCAATTGTGGCCCGCGGCGGTGGGAAACGCCACCCCGCGCCCAGCCTTGCGGCCGAGCCGCCATGGCCGCCGCCCGTGCCGCTCCGGTCGACCACCGATCGAATCGATGGCGCGCATGAGGTTCACCGTGCTTGAGGGTCCCTGTCGATTTTGTCTTTGTGCTCGCCGTCGTCCCGGCCCGCCGCCGGCCAACCTCGGCTCATCGTCGGCGCCGCCCCCTCGTTCTGTTCAAGCGGGAGAAGGAGGAGGGAAGGGGAAGAAGGAGCAACCTAGGCCGAGTGGGCCGAGCTGGGCCGTGGCCCGGTCCAGTGGGTGAGAGAAGTGTTTTCTTTTTCTAAATTCAATTTCCAAAGCTGATTTTCATATTTTTTTCGATAATTTATTTTGGGTAGATAAAAAAATATGAGAAATATATGTGTGTGATCTTCATAATGTGTAGTTTCATATAAAAATATGTGTGCAGCATATTAAGTACTTTTTTCATGATTAATAATTGCCTGTTTTAATTAATAAATGCAACTTTCCTGATTTTTAATAATTAAAATATAAGTCCAAAAATTATGAAATTTGTTTTGGATGCTAATTAAGTGATAAGGTTCTTAATTAAAAAGTTTGACCAGGATTTGACTAATTTTTGTTTTATGTTTAATTAATGCCCTAATTAAGTAATTCTTTGTTTAATAATTTGCTTAAGCAAATAATGGTATATATCATTTAGGTTGGTTCCCTTTGGTATGATTTGAAGACCATGAACCATTAACCCTAATGATTCATGGTTTGATTGGGTAGTGTTACTAGTGACCGTCATCACTGTCACGTAACCGGCTAAATTGAATGGTCCACATACACGTGTCGTTGCTTCTCGAGCCTTCGATTACTTATGCATGTGGGTCAAACTACTTAGACGACTCCGCTCTTCCGAACAGGATCGCATGGTTATATAGGCATCATAGTATTACAACAGAGTTTACATAATTATGCAAAATATATTACATCCTAGTAAGCGGAAGTATACAACATAGTTTTGCAAACCGGTGTAAATTTTATTACAAACCATCGTTTCACTCATGCTCATAGAGTAAGTAACATTACTAGCTTTATTCCAACCACACAACAGAAGTCACCCTGCCCGCGGGTGCACACAAACACACAAGCATCTTCTATTCCTGCTCTTCTTCTTCTTTAAGGACCGTCATGCAGCAGGGACAAAACATCGCCTGCTCATGCGGTTTGCCTGCAACAGGGGTTTAACAAACCCTGAGTACATGAGGGTACTCAACAAGTCTTACCCGACAGAGGGAGAAATCAAGGGTATGCTGGCTTATTGGGATTTCTAGGCCAGAAACCAGAGAAAGGTTTTGCGGAAAAGCTTACTATTGATAAATCCTTATTGTCAGGTTTAGCTCATGAAGTAATGAATCTCATAATTATACCTATTCTAAATCAAATACTTATTAAACATCCTTCTCAAAATCATGAGTCAAGTTCCATAGCAAATACTACGATGACGGTGCGAGGATCAAGTCTCCTGTTACCGTTGAGCAAACGACGATTCGAATCGATTAATAACCCAGCTGGGAATTTCTAAACCACACGACATATGTGTGGCAGAACCTTCCAAATTACATGTCCCACAAGCACCTGATAGTGTCTCTAAGACCTCTGTCAGCTATGCTTGTATACCACGTAACCTAGAATGTTCTGTCAGGTGAACCCACGATAAACCACAATTCCTCCAGGATCGATACTTACAGAGACATCACAGTATTACAACAGTTTTCATACAAAAATACCAGAGTAGCGGAAGACTTACAATAATTTAATTTACAAACCTTTTGTAAAACTTATACAAAAACAGTATCATTATTACATAGCGGCGGAAGTATCATTATGTAACTTTATTACAAACCACTCAACGAAAATGCCCTGCCCAAGGGCCACACAATCTATTCCTCATCAGATCCTTCCTCAACGACTGTCATGCAACAAGGGCCATAACACTCTTATTCACACGGTCCACCTGCAACAGGGGTCAAACAAACCCTGAGTACAAAAGTACTCCGTAAGACTTACCCGACAGAAAAGAGTGGAGAAGACTCAGGAATGCTGGCTAAAAGGAATCAAGGTGAGGCTTTAGCAAGATCAAAAGATGCCTTTTTGCAAAAAAAGACTAAGCCTGTCCTTACTGTAACAATCACTTGTTAACCATGTATAGGATTCAAAACTTTCCATCAGTTTTCATCATTACTACGATGCTGGTGCAAGGATCAAGTCTCCCATATCGTGGAGCAACGACGATTCGAACCGCTTTATATACCCAGCTGAGGCTTCCTAGCCACACGATGTATGCAGGATCCAACATCTTACATATATATATCAACTCAGCGCTTGGATTTCTCTATACCAGACCGGGTCCTATGGCACCCGAGAGTACAGTACTCCACCTTCCTACGCCGTCTGTCCTTCGACGGTGCGCTCGTAGGATGGGTACACGCTACTCTCGCCATCTCTCCACTCCCAGTCCACGGTTGTCCGCTCTGGTCCTAGATAGTCTAAGTGGAGCTTACCGCCATTAGCATGCGACTAGTACTATCCAATAACCTCATGATCCAAGGGCCAAGGCAACGAACGGTGCTTAAACGACACAAGTGGACGACACTACACCAGGACACTAGCCCATCCTGGTGCAAGTCACTCCACCGATGTCTCGATTTACTCATCATACTCTTATTGCGTACCCTTGACCTGATCAAAGTGAAGGGTACCAACAAGAAACATCTGGTTTTATCACTTTCTCAAAATGATATATTATCACACCTTTAAAAGCATTTTATAAGGCCTATGCTATTAGCAGGGCTAAGCATATACTAAGCATAAGCATATACTAAGCATTTTTGAAATCAAAACAGGTATCCAGGATAGTATCACAAGGTACGGTAAATGCAATCAAATAGGATATCACACAACTCCTATACCTAATGCATTATATCATCCACATAAAATCATAAATGACTTTCGAAATTGAAGGCAGGGTTTGAATGCATCCGGGGCTTGCCTTGGGGCTCGACGAAGTTAGGCTGAGTGATGGCACTGCCGAGATCAAGACCAACCTCCTCACACTGATAACCTTCCTCAGAGACGGGAGTTGGATCAATCCCTTCTTCAGACGGCACAACTACACGATTGAGATGCATGATTACAATGCAGTAATAAAAGGAGCACGCGATAATGATGCAACGATAATTAGTTTATCTTGAGTACAACTTTCCTTCACGGTAAGGTTGCACTACGGAAGTATGGCTAGCGTTGACGATGACGGACTAACGGTACGCAATCAACATTAAATGCCGAAGGTCATTAGGGTCAATGACCTAGGGTCATCACTCAATCCCAAAATCAAGCAACCCTAATAGTGATTAAGATTAATTACTAATTTATTAACCACTTTTATAGTTGTTGAAAGCCACTAATTAACTTGCTAATTGGAGATTAATTAAATCCTAATTAATCAAGGGATTAATTAATTAAGGTATTAATTAAGCATAAAATAAAAATTAGTCAAAACATGATCAAACTTTATAATTAAGATCATTATCATCTAATTAGTACACAAAACAAATTTTATGATTTTTGGACTTATATTTTAATTACTAAAAATCATGGAACTTGCATTTATGAATTAAAAGAGCAATTTTTGATATAAATAAAAGTTACTGAAAACACGAGAGTTAACATTTTTCATGAACAAAGCATGGCATAAGGAGCACACATATATTTTTTTGTATTTTTATTTGCCCAAAATAAATTAGTACAAAAAGATGAAAAATCAGCATTTAAAAAAAAAAAAAGAAAAAAAAAAACAAAACTCCTCCTCGCGGGGCCCTTTGTGCGGCCCAAATGGCCCGCTTGGCCCGGCGATCACGCGCGCGGGCGCGCGGCCTGCTGCGCCTCCCTCTCTCACTCTCTCGGCTGACGGCTCGGTCCCGCTTCGTCGGTTCTCTCTTCCTCCTTCCCTTTTCCGAGCGTGAACGTGGGGGGGCGGCGGCGATTTGCCGCCGTTCCCGCCGGTGGTGATCTCTCCGACCAAACCGACTACCCCAACTTCTTCCTCTCACCGAAACGATCACAACGAGCTATGAAACGGCCTTTCGCGCTTTGGCTCACGGAGCACATACGACGGCGTTCGCGGCTGGCTCGGCGGCGGCGCGGCTTTCGTCGGCGATAGCCAACGGCGGCGACCTAGGCGACACGAGGACCATCCCTCAATGCAACTCAACACGGTGAGGCTATCCGACTCGACAACAAGCGCTGCAACGCATGCTGTCGAACTAGACCGCGACACCGGCTGCGGGCTTGGCGGAGCTCAACGGTGTTCACGGTGTTCCGGCCAAGCCACGGCAATACAAGCGCAACCAACCTACCAACAAGAACCAGGAGCTCATCGAGATGCTAAAACACGGTAGCGGTCGACTTGGAAGTGGAAGGAGCTTGGTTGACGGCGGTGAGGTGGCTACGGCGGCGGCAGTGGACGGAGGCGGGGAAGACAGCGTTGCAACGGTGATTCCGGCAACCACAAAAGGCAAGGATGGGCTCGATGGATGCGCAAGGAAGTTGCGGAACTAGTGGCGAGGGCAACTGGATGATGATAGCTCAAGGACGAAGAATTTTGACGGTGAGTGAGCGGCGGCCGACGGTGACAGAGAAGAAAGAAGAGGAGAATTGGCGGCCGGCTCGAGCTTTTATAGGGCAAGAATGGATCCTGGAGGTGGCAAGGCGGCCTTCGTGACGGTACCACTGGTTGGCAGTGCGGGGAAACCGGGGAAGCGCCCGGAACGACCACGACGACGCCCGGTGACTCACGGCATGGGCATGAAGCAAAGGTGTCCCCCCCGTACATCTATCGTGAAGCGAGAGATCTTTTTATTTTTCTTTTTCAAATTACTCTCAAAAGTTGAACTAAACTCAAAAATCTTCCAAAATATAGATTGCTTAAAATTTTGTGCTCTACAACTTTCATTAAAGAAGTTTTGTCAGAATCTAAATATTTTTAAAATTGGAGTTTGAATTTGAAAGAGGGTTTAAATTCCAACTTTTGGGATTTCAAAATTACTTTTAAATTTTGAATAAAAGATGAAAATCTACAAAATAAAATTTGTTCTCTTTATCAAGATCTACAACTTTCATTTAGAAAGTTTTTCCTAAAACTAAATAATTTTTGAATTAGAGTTTAAAATCAAACAAGGGACAATTTTCAATTTGGGGAACTTTTAAAATTACATCAAATTTTATTCAAAAACTTAAAAACTTTATTTACCAAACTTGTAGAGCTCAAAGAGATGCACAAACTATATTTTTGAAGTTTTCCCAAATTTTGAATATTTTGTGACGAAATTGAGAAAGGGGCAAAAGGCTTTTTTTGAATTTTAGGGTTTTGAAAAGGAAATTCGAATTGAATCTTTGGGCAATTAATTAATGGTGTTGTGGTACTTTTCAAATCCAACCAATGGCATACTTTCAAAGTACAAAGTTTATACTTTGAAATGGTGCCAATGATTAGCAACTTTTATTTAGAAAATTAATTATGGTTAGCTCATCAAAATTGAAAATAAAATTCAATTTCCCATACTTAGCCACTTGAGCTAGGGTTTGGAATTTGAATTCCAAATTCAAATTTGATTCTTCCTTGCACCTCATTTGACTTGTAAAACATGGTTGGGGTGGGAGTCAAAGTTAATCAAACACTTATACATACCAAGGTTGATTTTAGTTGGTTGTTTTTATAAACAAGAATTAAACATGTGAATGGAATTTAAATGATGACCACATACACATGTGATACAAAAGAGCGCAAACAAACCCTTGAATAAAATAAACTTATTTTAGTTTATACTTATTAGGGTTCTCTAATCATGAATGCTCATGCAACGATGATGATGACATGCCAGGTTTAGGTTAACGTAACACCAGAGGTGTTACAATATGCAGGTCCCGGACCTACATAGATCAACCCTCTCTCCTGGATCCTTCAAATAGGTCTAGGTCTGCGCTACCCGAGAGTACAGTACACCATCGCCGTATGCCATCCCCTCCTGGACTCATATGCCATCCCTTCAGGACTCATATGCCATCCCTACCTGTGGACTCATAGGATGGGTACACGCTACTCTCGCTATCTCTCCACTCCCGGTCTTGCGCAGGGATCCATTCCCAAACTAGATTAGCCAAGGTACACGGGCTTACCGAAGTATGTGGCTAGTACTTTGCAAAGTTCTCGATCCAAGGGCCAATCAACGGGCGGTCCTTAATCGACACGAGGGCGTAGCACTACATCGATCACACACAGTGCATGCCACCCGTTCGGTCTCTATTGGCACTTCTAACGTCGCTACGAATTAACGAGATTAGAAATGCATGATATTTAAATTAACTTGTCATTAGCAACTAGCAACTTCTTTATCACTAGCGTTCCTAAGCATGAATTAAGTTGTCATCCCTAATTATAATGCTAAGGAGCAAATATAGATTTACATGTATTATTCAATATGACTAGGCAGAGATATGGATATAAACTAAAATAGATTACGCAAGCGGACGAGATAATTATACCATTGTAGCATTTTACCTAGGGAGTTCTACCGGGTTGTCAATTTATATTTATACCACTGGGAAAGCTTTGTTATAAACTCTATCTATTATATTGATAAGAAAGTATATACAATGAATAAGTGATATTACCAATGTCATCTACTCTACTTATGACGAGGCGAGAGGTCACAAGATAAATATAGATAAATACGGGTGATAGCATAATCAAGTATCATAATTATATAGATAATCATCAGAGCATTTTCTAGTTAAAATCATAGTTAGCCAATGGATAAACTAAGGAGATAATTGTCTAAGGTAATTCTATAACTACATCAATGAATAACTCTAATTAGTGCAATTACATCTAGTAATCATCGCTAAGTCAACCCTATATCATGATCACATGTAAGGGGGCATCAACTAGGAAGGATGTGAAACAGAGTCACTATCCAACTTCACGACCGTGCTCTGCTGTCCTACACAGGGAGGGTGGACTACAGAGGAACCAACGTAGCTGTCACCTACGCGGACTACCACACGTCCCGGCATGTCAGGGTGCACTCGCAGACAAACAAGATATATAGACACCACGTCTACATATTGTCTATCATCTACCCATTGTACACTTAGATAAACACTATACGAGCAATTACATGAATTCAATAAGATCGAACTAACTAAACTAGACGTATAATCAAAGTAGACAATGACTATTGCAATTAAGAATATATAAACTATTAAGAATAATGTCTCCCTAATCTGAAAAATGAATACAATAAGAAAGAAAAAACTAGAACTATACCGAACTCCTGCGCTCCGGACAGGGCCGGGGGGCTCAGATCCCGATGAAGAACTAGATCTCCTCTACTTCTAATCTAACTAACTAGAACTATGAATTAGAAGGCTCTTGATGAACTTGAAGGCTTCTTGATGCTTGATGGCTTGAGGCCTTTGATG
Organism: Chrysopogon serrulatus; assembly: GCA_015844335.1. Taxonomy (NCBI): domain Eukaryota; kingdom Viridiplantae; phylum Streptophyta; class Magnoliopsida; order Poales; family Poaceae; genus Chrysopogon; species Chrysopogon serrulatus. Next base: position 90,198 of record JADLZL010001811.1, read on the forward strand.
AATAATAAATTGGCTCTCTCCGGGGGGTCTACCCATATATTTATAGTCCGGTGGGATGAACGTTCGCCGCAGGATCAAACCGACTTAACCAAGGGCCGAGATGCATCAGGAGGCGGTGGAGGAAGCTTCCAGAAGGGGGGCTCGGGAACCCTAGATGGGGCGCCGACCGGCTCCATGGTGGGGCCGGCCGGCCCGACCTGGCGGCCTCCTGGCCCCCGGTTGCTTTGGGTGTCTTCTAGATCCTTCCCACATCCCAATGTTGATCTTTCCCGTGGCGGATAAGTTTCGTGATTAATATGCACTTTAATCCCTCTTTTCAGCTTTTCTAGAAAAGTCCCTAGAAAATATAGAATATGCAAAACTCGTGGAAATTGTCAGTTAAAAGCCTAGACTAGTGTGTATTCATGTATCCTTTTGTGTCTAAAGTTCTAATGAATGTTGACGTTATCCACCGTCAACAGTCTCCATTTCACCTCCAACTCGCTTACTTGTACCTAAGAGAGGTACTTGGCCGAATGTTCAAGTCATCACTTCTCAAGAGATTTTCTGAGCGAAGCTCATAGCAAATGATAACTTACCACTTAACCTTTAACTAAGCAGGGCTAAGCATTGCTAGCCTAGACCACTAAAAAGGAATCTTTGGGTATGGTGTCAAGGGAAGGGTGAATTATGCATCAAGTGGTTTACCAACATTACTTATCCAATTCATGTATAAAATATAAAACACTTGTATAAGCTTTTCAAAAACACAAGGTAAAGAGGTTTATGCTCTGGGGCCTGCCTTCAGTGGATGGATCTTCTTCCTCAGATGGACCACAGATATCAAATCCAACTGTCTCTACGGGATTCACCTCCTCTGAAGCGGGATCACCAATAGCTACTTCACTCTTGACCTCTGAACGGAGATAAGAATGCATGCTTCAATTACTAGAATTGATACTATTAAAATGCAAGATGAAATGATCTTAAGCGGATGGAAATATTAAATCAAAATCAACATCTTGAGTACAACTTTCCTTCACGGTAAAGTTGTATTCAGAGTTTCACAATTAAAGTAGTATAGAGCAAGACTAAGCTATTAGTAATATACTGATTACAAAATAGATCATAAAGTGCATCATAAGCCATGTACCAGCAAGGGTTAAGGTGGTACATGGTCTTTCATGAAAATCCCAAAAACAAACAAATCCTAAAATTAACTTCTCTCTTTTTAGTATTTATTTTATTGCTACTTGAGACTAGTGTTACTACTAATCAAAGCATGGAAGAATCATGGACCAGTGGGGTGTATTGATCCATGTGCTTCACTGAACACTAGCAATCACTTACTATTTTATTAGTAGATTACCTAAAGTAATTAGTTATTTATTAACCATTTTTACAGTCATTTAATAGGTCTAGAATTATTCTCTAAAGTGAACTTGTTCCAAATAGAGCCAAAATTTTTTTTTTTGGAGATAGTTTCTAGCATATAAATCTTAACTCTAAATTTTTAGAATTTTTGGATAAGTATTATGGCCTACAAAAATCAGATATCAAGCATTTCTTAATTAAAAGATTGAATTTTAATTCATGCGCAAAGTACTAAACATGACAAATTCATATTTTTCTCTGGTAGATAACATCACACAGATCATAGCAAAGTCTTCCCCATATTTTTACCACTTTTATTTATTTTGTTATGAAATTGCATAGAATCAGCACATAAAGGGTCGTTAGAAAAAGAAAAAGGCAGGAGCCTTAAACGGGCTCGGCCCGGGGTTACTGGGCCGCGGCACGGCCCAGCTCGGCCGGTTTGGCCTGCACCGGCTGACTCCCCCTCCTTCCCGCACTGTGCAACTGACAGACCGGCCCTGCTCGTCAGCTGCACAGGGCAGGGCTTCGCTCTGCCTCTGGCGCCCGACAGCTCTAACCGTCGCGGTCTCGCCGACGGCGACCTCACCGGTGGTAGCAACTCCACCGGCGTGCTCCTTTCTCCTTCCCGCATCCCCTGACACCGTAAACTCTTCTCCTCAAGCACCGCCGCACGCATGGTGACAGCCATGGCGGACGGTGGCACGCGGGCTCAACGTCGGTGATCTCCGGCGGCTGCTCCGGCATGACGAACACCACCGGCTAACGCCACTCGACCTAGTGAAAGCGACTGACCCAGAACCAAGCACCCCAACTCTATCTAGCGCGTCAATTGCAACGGCGGCGGTCGTTACTGCGGAGCTCGCCGGCGCTCGGTGTTCCGGCGAGCACGACGTGATACCGACACAATTAGCGACTTGTGTAGCACCAGTAGCTCACCCCGGGTTCAATTGGCTAGATGGTTGAGTTTGGAATCGAGCGGAGGGGCTTGACCGGCGGTGATGGCGGTCACGGCGGCGTGAACCGACATTCGCGACGGCGTTCCGGTGCGTTCCAGCTTCAGCTGCGGAAAAGGGTGAGTCAACCGTGTTCAGTGATCAAGGGCGAAGCTACAACGAAACAAAGTAGGACACGAGCGGCTCTGGGCTGCCCTGTCCAAGGTGACGTGCTCACGGCGGCGATCCGGCGGGCAGGGGAGAAGACGACAGTCGCAAGGGCGACTCCGGCGATTTCAAGCGCCATGGTTTGGTCCTCTGGAGGCGCAACGATGTTGCGGAGTTGTTTGCAAAAGCAATTGGACAGAGGTGGCGTGTGGAAGGTGAATTTCACCGGCGATCAGAGATGGTCGGCGGCGAGCAGTGGGAAAAGAGAGTCGATGACGACGGCCATCTCTGGTTTATATAGGGCAAGGGTGGTTCCATGGAGTGACCAGGGCCTTCACGACGCGAGACAGATGGTTGGCCGCGCGTAATTGCCGGCGATGGCGCCAGCAAGCCCCGGCGGCCGGTGACTCACGGCATGGGCCAGAGAAGAAACCCAAATTCTCCCCCCTGGTACTGTAGCAGCCAGCTCCTACTTTTCTTTTTCAAAATTACTCTGAAAAACATTTAACAACTTGAAAAACTCCAAAAATAAAAGTTGCTCAAAATTTTGTAAACTTCAACTTTGCTTTTGGGCTCAGTACCAAATTCCAACTATTTTTGAAAATAAAAAGCTCAGTTTTAAAATAGGCTTTAAAATCCCCTTTTTGCTGATTCACTTTTTGACAATTAATTTAATGACTAATTAGCAATCAACTAAGCCAACCAATTGCTCCACTGCAAAGTACAATGTTTGTACTTGGAATTAGAGCAAAAGTTTGGAGATTTTTACTTTCAAAAATTCTTGGAATTAAATCCCCAAAACTGAATCTGAAATTAAAATTTCAGCATTTAGCCAAATAACTTAGGGCTGAAATTTGAAATCCCAAATCTCAATTTGGTTCTTCCTTTTTCTTCTTTTTGTTTAGAAAACTTGGTCAGGGTTTAATTAATAAATTAGCCACTTCACTTAGCAACCAAGGTAAGTTTTAAGGTTAGCAACTTTTAAACCCTAATTAAGCTATAAGTGAATCATGTGAGCACATAAGCATATCATGTGAAACAAAACATGGATAAGTAATTGCAACATTTTTAATTTGCTAAAATGATGACATGATGCTTATCATGATGACATGAAACTTTTATTTATCGCTTAACACCTAGGGTGTTACAATCACATGTGTAGTAATAGATTAATCTCTGAATTAGCAAGTTTAATTAGTGGCTTTCAACAACTGTAAAAATGGTTAATAAATTAGTAATTAATCCTTAATCACTATTAGGATTGCTTGATTTTAGAATTGAGTGATGACCCTAGGTCATTAACCCTAATGACCTTCGGTAATTTCTTTTACGTTGATTGTGTTGCGGTATACGATGTCGTCATAGCTGTTAATTATGATCTCTTAATGCAACTTCACCGTGAAGGGAAATTGTAGTCAACCTTCTTTTTAATATCTTGCATCATGCATCATGTCGTGCGTTTCATCATACTTAGAATGCATCAATTGTACACATATAGTGTACGTGAGAGCGAAGGTTCGCGATGACCAAGTCTCGGAGAAGATTTGCGCTGATCAAGTTCCAGAGAAGGACTATCCGCCGGAGAAGTCAATGTCAAGACTAACAACTAAGGCCTTGTTTAGTTCCCCTGCAAGTTGCAAAGTTTTTCCACTCTCTCTCCATCACATCAATTTCTACCCATATATATGGAGCATTAAATGTTAGTAAAAAAATAACTAATTACACAGTTTTGTTGTAAATCATGAGACGAATCTTTTGAGCCTAGTTGGGCCACGATTAGACAATATTTGATAAATACAAACGAAAGTACTACAGTTGCTCAGATTGTAAAAACTTTCGATCTGAACAAGGCCTAACCTTCTCTGCAATGCAGGCAAGCCCCGAATAAATTTAACCCTTCCTTCAATTTCGAAAATCCTTTATAAGTCTATGCTTATGATATGATGCATTAGGTGTTAGGAGTTGTGTGATATCCTATCTGATGCATTTATCTTCCTTGATATATTATCCCTAAAACCTGTTTTGATTTAAAAATACTTAGTATATGCTTCGCTCTACTAATAGCATAGGCTTTACAAATAAAATGTTTTTTAAAGTTTGATAACAATATCCTCTTTGAGAAAAATTATGAAAACCTGTTGTTGCTTGTTGTTTATCCTTTACCTTGGCCGGGTCAAGGGTACGCAATAAGAACATGATGAGTAAATCGAGACGCCGGTGTAGTGACTTGCATCAGGAAGGGCTAGTGCCCTGGTGTAGTGTCGTCCACTTGTGTCGATTAAGGACCGTCCGTTGTGCTGATCCTGTGGTCAAGAAGATTATTGGATAGTACTAGTCGCATGCTAATGGCGGTAAGCTCCACTTGGACCATCCATGACGAGAACGGACAACCATGGACTGGGAGTGGAGAGACGGCGGGAGCAGCTAGTACCCATCCTACGAGCATACCGTCGAAGGACTGACGGCGTAGGGAGGTGGAGTACTGTACACTCGGGTGCCATAGGACCCGGTCTGGTATGAAGAAATCTAAGCGTTGAGTTGATGTATATAAGATGTTTGATCCTGCATACATCGTGTGGCTAGGAAGCCCAATTTGGGTATATAAAACGGTTCGAATCGTCATTTCTCCACGATATGTGAGATTTGACCAAGCGTCAGCATCGTAGTAATGATGGAAGTTGATGGAAAAAGGTTTTAAAATCGTTACATGGTTGCTAAGTGTTTGCTATAGAATAGGATAATCTAGATGGATAGCTTAATGCTTAATGAAAATATCATATAAGAATGAATAGTAAGGATCAACATTAGTCGCTTTTCCGTAAAGGTGTCTTTGATTCTTGCTAAAGCATTACCTTGATTTCTATCAGCCAGCATTCCTAAGTCTTCTCCACTCTTTTCTGTCGGGTAAGTCTTGCGGAGTATTTTTGTACTCAGGGTTTGTTTGACCCCTGTTGCAGGTACTAACTGTTGCCGCTAAGTTCGATCATACCAGTGGGTTTGGCATGATCGAATATCTCCCACCTAAGGTGTTCTCTTGTAGGTGTTCTAAATCTCCTTCTTACTTCTGCAAACTCAGTTAAGTTTTGTTTAATCAAACTCTGATCAAGTGTTGTCATATCTTTTATAAATCTTTCGCTACTCTATTGAATTTGAATAAAAATGGTTGTAATACTACAATATCTCTGTAAGAAGTCAATCCTGGAGGATCGTGGTTTCATCAGGTTTTCACCCGACAGAACTTTTTAAGTTATGTGGTACACAAGCATAGCCGACAGAGGTCTTAGGGACAATGTCAGGTGCTTGTGGGCCATATAATTTGGAAGGTTCTGCCACAGCTTTCTAGGTACACAAATTTTATTATGTATCTATATACTGTTGGTAGCATCCTAGTGATAGGAAATTCCAAGTTGGGAGTTCGACTTCTCATCTCCGCACGTGCAATTATGTGAGTTGTAAAAAAATCCTCTGCCCTGTCCCACGTCAAAGCACAAATCTAAGGTCTGGTTTAATCTCACATGGGCTGCGGTGCCATTGTGTATGGATAGGACAGAAATTTAGGAGTTTTCTCGACCTATGCGAGAAGATTCTTCCTCTTAAGCACAATGCTCACGGCTGTCTTATCTCCCACAGATCGAGTTTTTTTAATCTAATCTATTATATAATGTGTATCATGGTACATAACAATGACATCGAATGTAGAAAAAAATAATGATTTATATATTAAAATGGAGATACCGTGTTTTGATATATATACCAGCATGAAAAATAAAAATAGAAGTCAACCCATCTAGATGTCCTTCCATTATAGTATTGTCAAATGTCCTAGATGGATGCGGTAGCTTTTTTTCTTTATCCATCTTTACCATGAAAACTTCATGATTTAGGTCTTGTTTGATACCCTATAGTTATAATAATCGGGTTGCATAATTAAATTCAGATCCAAATAAGATTGATTATATTATAAATCATTACAATCAAAACATATAATTATCATAATCCCTCATGATTTTAGAGCTGGACCACTATACGGTTTGATGGGTATTAGAATACTCTCTCCGTCCCTGAAATTTTTATAGTTGTCCTAAGTTAAATTTTTTAAATATTTATCAAATTTCTAAAAAAATTAAAATTTATGCTATCAAATTAGTATCATTAGATTTACCATAGAATATATTTTTATAATATATTTTTATAATATGCTCAATTTATATCATAAATATTGTTAATCTTTTCTATAAAGTTGATTAAAGTTAAAAAAATTGATTGATATAGTTTCTAGAAATTACTTCTTTTAGAAACATTAGAAAGAGTATCTAACAAAACAACCATATATAGCTACTACTACTAGCCTATTTGTTGTGTGCCGCACGGAAAGTGTGACTGGAGTATCCAGTGGGGAGTATCATAGTGGTAATTATTGTAGGGCTAGCTATGATCCTTAGAAGGAAACTTTGGGAAAAGGGAGGTGGTTGTCCCAAAGACACGTATGGTATGGCTTGCAAGCTTAAGCTCTTCTGCCACCAGCAGTTAGCCTTTGTGCCCAAATTCGGCTCAAATTTCCTTCTCCTAGGACCTATGCCTTGTCGCTCAACTGTCAACACCCTGTGACTAGAGCCCTTCAGTAGACTACTGTGTGCGAAAGATCATATGGCGTGAATTTTCCTTCTTCTTCACTAAACTTGGTTTAGTTGCCGTTGTTTGCAAGTTTTTGTTACAAAGGTTTGACCCGTCTTACTTTATCTGGTGCCGATTGTTAACTCTGGTTTTAGTTGGTGGGGGTTGCCCGGTTCTACTCCCTCTATTAATACTGTAATAAGTATCGGTGAACTAATCATACTATATATTTATAATAAACTATTTTATAATATCTCCTCTTGTCAAAATGGAAGTCATTTGACTTTTTAGGAGGCTGAGAGTGGATAGAGGGAGTACTATGAGCTTGCTTGGTTAGGATCCAAAATTTACCCACCAAAATTAGAACATGCCAAATCATGGTTACTAAAACCTTGGCAAGAATTTTGGTATAGTACTTGGTTAGTTGTCAAAATGAAGGCTTGTTAATTTTTTTTTTTATATGTAGTTTAAGAACATTCTAGAGACTTGCCAAAACTTAAGCATAAAAATTGGTGACACCAATTCTTTGGCAATGAACCAATTAATAACTACCATGTGATTTAGCTGAAAAGTCATTTCAGCTTATCACTCAATAGTATTTTCTTCTCTCAAAAAATCAGCAAGTTTCAACGGTGTTTTGGCTTATCACCGGCTTATAAGTTACGCTAAACGGCTTCTATAAATTTGGCATGCCATGATTTTGGTTTAAGTAAGAATTGGATGCCAACCGTTTTGACCCTATATATGTCCAGTGTTGGTTTTTTTTTTTTTCTAATAGAAATAGGGATTCGATTAGACTGTCTTTGTGGTCTTATGATGATATGTTGCTAGATGCTAGTAGTCTCACAAACCGAGTGTCTCATACATTGTTAGATATGATTTTTATGAGGAGAAGAGAGAGAAAGGTGAGAGAAAGAATGGTTGTTTCATGAAGCAACCATCTTATTAGAGAAAGCTGTTTTACTATCTATTATACGACCATTGTCATGCAACTCGCTATATTCATTTGTCTGAGTTGACCACATATCATCTTACATAGTGTTTTGACCCGTGGTCCACGAAGAATCAGGGATAGAGACCGTGAAGCTGTTTGGCAGGACTTATAAATCGGCTGATAAGCCAAAATACTATAGAAACAGTTGATTTTGTTAGCTTATTAGTTAAAACAATTTTTTAGCTGAAGCGAACAGAGTCCGTGTTTCTAACGGTACTCGCTTCGCTCGGCATCGTTTCCAGCTTGCGCGCTCAGCCCTCGTCGCCATAGATAGCTATGCAGCCCGGTCCGAGTATGGCATGACCTAGTGAATGGCAAGCTCATGTCGGTCGCTCCAGTCTGATCCCAGGTTTTAAATCTCCGGCTATAGCTGTTTGAGAAGGATTTAGCTAAGTTTTTACATATACAAGTTAGCCCTTAGCTGCCGCTATAGCCCGTTATAGTCGGCTATATCCTGTTTTAAGACACCAAAAGCTAAATGGCTTAGCTGGCTATTTAAAACATTGGTCTGATCATGCATGTCGTTCCTGGGACTCTCTCTAAGGCACATCGCGCGACATGGCCTAACCCATTAAAATGCGCGGGTCACTGACGTACAACAACACTCGTCGCTCGGATACGGCGGCCTGGAGAAACCGAGCGGGGGACGCGGGGGCCGGACCGACACGCGGCCCAACAGTGAGCGCGTCGACGTCCCAACACTCCCACGCGCCACGGCATCCTGTCCATCCGACCTGTGAGCTGTGCCGACAGCGACACGGACACATGTTCGTTCGTGGTGGACCACTGCCGTCTGCCGTTAGCGGTTAGCCAGCTTCTGTCGTTTCGTCGCGGCTGGAAGCTCCTAGGCGGCCCTAGGTTTGAACGGTACTGTGAACGGACGCCAGAGTAGACGATCTGCAGGACGGAGATGGATCCATCTGGGCGGCGGCGGCGGCGGCGGCTGCTGCCCGCCAACGGCTACTTCCCTGCGCCGTGCATGTGTGTGTCTTTTCATTTATTGATTGATCAGGGTTCCATAGACGATGGGACGAACAGCTCGTGGGCAGCTGGTGGTAGCCACGTGGAATGGAATTAAATTCCGGACGCTGCTCCGATCTCGATTTCCTGTCTTTTTCTACCCCGTTATTCCTTTCGTAGTACAAGGTCTGACTTTTTTCTTTTGAGCAAGTAGTACAAGGTCCGACATTTTTCTTTCGGCGCCGCGTGTGGAGTAAGATGGATATTCCCTGCATTTTTTAGAAGTGAGATGATCAATCAAAACCCAGCCCAGCAAACACCACGGCCCGGTGCGTATGGACAACAGCTGGGCTATGGCCTGACAGGGGATCGTAGTCGGAGTTTACCACAGGCCCATCTAGTTTCTTCCTTTCATCAATGAGCGAGACTGTTTTTTCACTAGAATTGTTTGAGATCTCCTAAATTAATGCTTTGCCACCGCGTCGGCAGCCGGATGAAATCATCTTAACAGCTCCACCGATGCCCACTGCACGCAGTACACGGACCTAGCCTAGGCAGATAAATTTACAGTTTTCCTCAAAAAAAAAGAGATAAATTTACAGTTCCCTTCTAGTTTCAGGCCTTGTTCAGTGAAAGGGAATCTGTGCAAATGTGGCAGCAGAGCAGAAGATGAAACATCTGAATGACATGGGCACCTGAGAAAATTTCAGCTGCACATTATCATAGCTCAACGAGCGGAGGAAATTATAACCCAGGGTCATAACCACAAGACTGCAGTGATGCGGAAACTGAATCCAGCAGTCGATGCATAAATATACACGCACGCACAAACTTATTTCGTACTACCAGATAACGAAATGCATGGCAACAGAGGATCCCTTCGCCTGTCCTGTATCAGTAGTGCTAGCTCCTCTGTACGTATACTCACTAACACACCATACTGATACTAGTATAGCTGCTCTTGTTTGCCAGCCTACTACGGAAGAACGGTCCTCACCACCTTCCTGTCTACTCCAAAGGACTGCATCACGGGAGAGATCTTTAATTAGCACAGAACATAAACTTCGGAATTAATGTTCTTACATCACCCTGCAAACTAACCTACAGCAAGCAGTTTCAGTTGACACAGGTACAGTTAGCGGGAAATGTACACAGTAGGCTACTTGTTTATACCTAACGAGGCAAATAATATAAGCAACACAGGTTTTGAGTTGAAGTTCAATTTGTGTTACGGTGCAGGTTGGCTTTTATACTTCAAAAAGGGTATCCGTGTATCCTCAGAAAAGTCAGTTTCCATGAATCATAGGAATTGGCATGGAGAACTACTGAAGCACTGATGTTGATTCTTGAATGAACTAAAAGCCCTTAACATCTGTACTCACCTCTAAACCGCAGTCATTAACATAAACATTTGTGAAGAGCTCAGATGGATCAGGCATTGGACTCTCCTGTGTATAAAAAAAAAATCGATGAACTCATAAGCACAATTAGTCCAAATAAACTATGGACATACAGATATCTAGAACATATTGAGACTCAGACCTTCGCTTTAGCAATGGCAGTGTCAACTTGCTTTCTTATCTCCTTTTCCATGTCCTAGTAGAAAAGAAGAGATTACCTTAAGGAATTTAAAAGACCAATCCAAATTTTCTTCTATCTGCCAATTTAAAAGACCAATTCAAATTTTCTTCTATCTGCCAAGTAAAGGATGTTCAATGCCATATGCTTCTGTCATACATTTGTACTCCTAACAATCTAAACAATACCTTTAGCTCTTGGGCCGTTGCAAATTCATGGGCCAATATGAGCTTCCTAACCCTTTCAATTGGATCACGCTCCTGTATATCATAATTTCATGGACAGATTAATCGTTCAGAATAATGTCCATCCCCTGAGGAATACATTTTTTCAAGTGGCAAGACAACTGCCATCCTAACCTGCCTTATCCCAGCAATCTCATTCCTAGTGCGGTAGGTGCTTCCTGGATCTGACATAGAATGCCCATGGTATCTATAGGTGTCCATCTCAAGTATCTAAAGTATGAAATGAATAGAACCATGTTGGTCAGTATCTTTAAGAAGAAAGTTTGACATCACAAAATAGATGCCAATGTCTCTATGTGAACTGAAAGCACGAAGGATTGCGTATAAACTCTAGATATATTGCATTGAGCCATCTGGTAGTACAGAAAAGAGTACAGGACTATACAAGAGTATGGAGTTAGGATGTACAGTAAATACTTGCAAGAAAATAAATAAAAGGCATAAGACCTAGGCTGTAGGTTAAGATTTTTTTTTTTCAAATATTAATGCCTTCAAGATAGTTTCATCCACTATAATGAACAGGTTGCAGACCCTCAAATCAGAACTAGGAGTAATGCCAATGAGAAATATACAAAGTAGAGCGCTAGAAATGCTGTCAAAACATGTTTCTTGGTGGAAGTAGTCCACACTATGCAGTGACTACCATACACAAAGTATTGTTGGCACTTTGATCCAAGTGCCCAGGTGAGCAGCACCTGCTCTCCCTTCCTCTTCTTCCTCTCTGGCTCGAGGTGGAAGAAGAGCCGAGCTCTCCACTCACACACACGCTGCACACCAGCTGCAAGCTGTGGCTTGAGCTGCAGACACAAGTGAAAGAGGCAAGAACCACTCTCTCCATTCTATTTCACTTGCTTTTATACAAACTAACCACCCACATGGTGGCATGGCTGTGTACAGCCTCAACTACTATACACAATAGTGGTGGCCTATTGCCACACTCCTAAACAGTGTCCAGGGTATGGGAGGCGTGGCTGCCCAGCAGCTTGTCCCCTTGACTGGATCACACAGGAAAAAGCATGGGGTAGCAGTAGATTACATGTGAAGATAAGCAAAGGTACAAAATAAAAGGCAAACCTGTACACAGTAACATGTGCCAACAAAGAAAACCCAATTGACAAGAATTGAATTCAAGATTTTCATTCAAAAAAGAATTGAACTCTAGATAAAAGAGTAAAAGCAAATAATCACTTGAAAATAAATTAAAATGCTGCGACAGAAACACTGAAGTTGGTCTGAAAAACAATGAAGTTGAAATCGTGTAGTAGTATTCTAGAGTAAATCTGATTGCATATCAGATCATAAGAAAATAGCTGCACCAAACATAATATTTCCACATTTTGGAAGTAAGATTATTCAGAAAAGCAGAGGGGCAAAACAAATGTCAAGGCAGCCGGCAGAAAGATATTCGTATCTGCTTGTAGCCTAGTAAAGCTTTCCAGTTTACTAGTAACATCTTCTGGTCTAACCCCATACGTGATGGATTATGTTAATTAAAATGATAGAAAGCAGAATCATTTCTTAAATACTTACAATTGGCCCATTTTCAAGGGCATGTTCTTTGGCAAATTTGCAAGCTTGCTTCACAGCAAGAACATCCATGCCATCAACCTGCAGCAAAAACAAGGTACCATTTCAGTGCCAAGCATTAACTAGATTGCAGATATGCAGATTTTGTTGAACCAGGGGATTCCAAAAAGGAAATCAATCTCGACAATACTAGCATAAGTTAAAGCATACGATTCAGTTTTACAGCCCCTGGTTCAACAATCCTCTGGCTGATCCAACTAAGGGACCATGTGTATTGTGTTTCAGCATACGATTTGAGATCACAACAAACCCAACAATATAGCAGCCAAATAATTCAACAATGAAACCAAATCTGCATTCAGTTTTACAGCTCAAGCCCAATAACCCAACACTGAACACCAGCGCAACCAAATCTGCGTTTACAAAATCAATGAATACTATTCAATTCACTCTGAAATAAAGAATTAAAGCGAACCAAAAAACTCTTTACCTTTAACCCAGGCACATAGTCCCCGCGCTTGTAGTAAGCCGGGCTCTTGGAGGCCTTCCACTCTGCCGTCCCCATCCCATCTGCATAAACCAGTTCCGATTTCGGAATCACCCCGACGAACAAGCAGCACGATCAGCCGACCAGCAGGCAGCACATGGTAAGAGAAGGAAGAACTCACAGTGGTTGTTCTCGCAGACCAAAACGACAGGCAGCTTCCAGAGCGCGGCCATGTTAAGCGCCTCGAAGAGCTGTCCCTGGTTGGCGGCGCCGTCGCCGTAGAGGTCGAACGTGACGGTGCCCTCCTTCCTGTACCTCTGCGCGAAGGCGATGCCGCAGCCCAGCGGCACCTGCGCGCCGACGATGCCGTGCCCGCCGAAGAAGTTGGCGTCGCGCTTGTAGAAGTGCATGGAGCCGCCCTTGCCCCTGGAGCAGCCGTCGCGGCGGCCCATGAGCTCGGCGAAGGCGGCGACGAGGTCCCCGCCGCGCGCGAGGTAGGCGCAGTGGTCGCGGTACGCCGTGATGATGGCGTCGGCGCGCGTGATGGCGGCCTCCATGCCCACGGCCACGGCCTCCTGCCCGTCGTAGAGGTGGCAGAAGCCCCGGATGAGCTTGGCCTTGTAGAGGGAGTCGGCCGCGATCTCGAAGCGGCGCATGCGCGACATGTCGCGGAAGGAGGTCAGCAGCTCCCGCGCCGAGGTGGTGGACTCGCGCGACGGCGGGTCCACGATGTGGGACTTGAAGGGCACCGACGTCTCCACGGTGATCGCGTCCGTCGAGTCGGACACCCCGCGGGCGGCGAGCAGGGGAGGGGAGCGGCAGCGGCGCCACGCGTGGGCTGGCCGCGCTGGGGACAAGGCGGCGGAGAATGGCCGCGGCCATGGCGTGCAGGGTGGCGGGAGCTGAGATGGTTTGGGAGGAGTAGGAGGTCGCCGGCCCGCCGCCTGGAACGGGAACGGAACGGAGCGGGGCGAAGACGCGAGGTGCAACGTCTAGAGGAGTCGAACAAGCCGGCACTGGGGCAGATGGGCGGGCAGGCAGTGCTGGCGTCTTCGTCGCTGGCGGGGCAGGTGCTGCTGCTGCGTGGAGCCGCCGCGTGGTGCAGACTCGCTTGGCGCGGGGTCGTCGTGGCGTCGCGCGACGGACGGGAGCCGTGTCAAACACAGTGATGTGAGCTTGACTTTTCAACAGAATACTGCAGTGCAGGCAACAATTCACAGAGACAGTATTCTGTCGAAGAGCTTGGTACTGCACAGTGTGGGACGAATCCGCAGCAGATCTTCGAGTTCGAAGAAGCAGCAAAACCTACTCGTGAGTCACCACCCTTTTAACTAAACAAAGCGGCCAAGCTCACAGGTGGCTCGCCGGTAAAGCGACCTGGGAGCCAGGGTGGGACACCGGACACACGGTGATCTTCGGTTGGCCTCTCAGCCAGCGTCGTTTTGAGCGCATGGACACCTGTAACTGGTCCTGAATCCCCAGATCACGGACCAATCTCGCGACGACAGGCATCTCTGCCCCGGCCGCCGGCGCCGGTGGAGAGGTAGGGTCTCTTTGGTGCATTCTGTCAAAAGTCTGGCCGTGAAATAACACTTTTAAGGTGTACTCCTCCATCGCAAGGATATCTGTACTCGTAGTACTTTAAATTTATTCTCTAAAAGGTCTACTCATCAAAAAAAATTTCTTTATAATTAATTCTTCCGCACCCATCCATCCTCTATATCATCCTCTATCTATTATGGGGTTTATTTATCACTTTATCTAAGTATATCTATGTGATATCTTATTTTAAAGTATTATCGAAATAAATTTAATGGTGCAATCGAAATTTAATTTGGATTTTTAGTTTGTGAGTTATAATATTTTTTTTGTGTTTAGACAGTGGGGCCTGTATTTGGACAGCTGCAGCAGTGGACAAACTGGGAGGAAGAGAGCGGCCGGACAATAGCAGCAGTGGCCCAGCGCGGATAGCGGACCAACGGGAAGCCGCTACCTTTAGCAGACGGACGGACGCTGCGAAATGTTTAGCGGACTCCGGTGCGGGAGTTTTTCACGCCAAATGCACCTGGAGGATGACTTTACCGTGTCCGATGCGACAGTCTAATAAGGGCTGTGGCTATTTGCTCGTAGACTATTTAGTAGTTAGTTGATCTTGTTTGGTTTAGAGATTGACTACTTATTATTATTAATAGAGAAAAGAGAGAAACATGTGTTGTCTTTTAACTAATAATAGCCCTAAAAAGCCTTTTAGAAGAGATTATTTTTTCCTGTCTACTAAATAATTAGTAGCCCCTGTATTTGGTTTGTTTAGGGCTACTTAGGACTACTAAGTAGTTAGTAGCCCCTCTCCACAAAGAACCAAACAGGGGGCCTAACTCTGTTCTAAACTATAATTTATTTAATTTTTTATCTCTAATTTGACTATGCATTTTATTTAAAAAAATTATGCAAAATATTATATTTTTGTTATAGCTTACTTTATTAATAAAAGTTCTTCAAAAATGATTTAAATTTTATGAGTTTGCACAATTTTTTGAATAAGATGAGTGGTTAAATTTGAGATAAAAAAATCAAACAAACTATAATTTATAGTGAACAGTATTAATATTTATATTTTAAAATAAATTTATTATATAACTAATTTAATGATACTTATTTTTTATGAATATTAATATTTTTTAATATAAAGTTAGCTAAAGTTAAAATTGTTTCACTTTTTGTAAACAAGAATTATATTATTTAGTTTTATGGATGACCGGCAAACCTAAGATGCAGCAGCAACCAAATCGAGAGGCGTGTCGTAGTTCTGGTGTGGCAGGCTGCGGTGGCAACCGAACAGAGAAGATTAAGGCCCTCCATAGCGTGGGCTTAGAGTGATGCCTAACAAGAGAAAACATCATGGAATCTTCACGTTTTGGCCAGTGATGCTAAGGGGGTGTTTGGATGGTGTGAAAAAAGTTCTGTCTGTGTCACATCGGAATGTCGGAGGGATGTCGGGAGGGGATTTCAAATACTAATAAAAAATAAATTATAGAACTCGTCAGAAAATCACGAGACAAATTTTTAAGTATAATCAATCTGTCATTAGCAAATGTTTACTGTAGCAGCACATTGTCAAATCATGGACTAAATAGGCTTAAAAGATTCGTCTCGCAAAGTTATCGTAATCTATGCAATTAGTTATTTTTTAGACTACATTTAATACTCTATACATGTGTAACTAGATTCGATGGGACAGGGCAAAAAATTTGCCCCTCCCATCCAAACACCCCCTAACTTACAGTGATGTCATGAAAACTAAGAGCAGCACAAGTTCATGCACCGATGCCCAGGGGAAAAAAAAACATTTGCTTGCTAATCGACGACATGAAGGATGCATGTGGGTCCTAGTGCTTCTAGATCGGCTCTGGTGCTCTGTTTTCACACGTTGCAGCCTTCCAAGATGTTTATTTGAGAAAACAGGAGAGGTACAAAAGTCTACTGAAAGTTTATTAACTGCAACCAAGGAGATTACAACGAAACAAAGTTAACAGAGGACATAAGGCAGGAAAAGGAGAACAAAAGGAGCTAGGGAGAGTTGAGGGAGAGGGGTAGTTCACGAAAAAAAGGTGACAAAGAAAACCAAAGTAATTACACAACTTTCTCTAGACATAATTAATTATATTAATAGAAAGTATTTCTTCCTGGCCCTTCACAAAAGCATGCCAAAGGTGCATTTGAAAATGTGTGAGCAACGTTGGTTGTTGGCAGGAATCCGTCTGAATATAACATTGTTTCTTACTATCTAGATGCTTCACCACATGATGATAATGACTTCCATGAAGAAAGGAACATTCAGTTGCAATATAAAATCCTCAAAGATTTGAAAGGAAGCAGACAGACCAATCAGGTTCCAGCAGGCTTTGGTCAATTGACAGTTAAATTTTCAACCGTCTTCCATACTAGTCATGTGCACAAAGAACACTACTAAATGAAGTTAACTGAAAATTTTTCCTCCTTTGGATATTGTGAGTGTTGAGCCTGTCTTGCGAGAGCAGCCAAAAGAACACCTTATGCTTGTGTTGCCAGAAGGACTTCCAAAGCTATCTAAATAGTCGGTGAGTCCAACTCATTCCCATCAAATGACAATAGGCCCACTTAGATAAGAAGATAGAGCTTCCCCAGATGTTAGTCCAAGGATCAGCTTCATCTCTAAAGGTTCTGCAATAGATTTTTAAGTTGCTAAAATTATCCAAAAGCCTCAACAGATAGATGGAGGTTAAACAAGCTAGAACTAAAACCCACAAAAGTAGCAAGAAACTGAACCCACAGAAGTAGCAACCTTGCGAGAGATAGCAGGCCTCTTGGCAAAAGAGCTCAAGGAAGGTCAGTAGTGGTTGCCCACTTGCCCTTATCCTAGAGAAGACAGGAAGTGCCATCCGCAACAGAAACTGAGGCCAAACTCTTAAATTTGTTAGGAGTTCCAATATATCCTTCCACTAGAAAGATTTTCTCTTGGTATCATTTGTGAGCTTGCCATTTTTGTAATGTTTTTCCGTACTAGATGCACCCAAGGGGTATCAACCTTGTTAGAGGTTTGTTCTTGCTGATGGAATTTTTTTTTCCAATATCACTCCCCATTGTGGAGGACCTAAGGGAAGCTCCAATCACATGTCAAATGAGCTGCATGGTGTAATATAGTAGAAACAATTGTCAAATATGTCTAATGAGTAATGAAGCATGCAACACACTTATTTAAAGTATTTGTTTTGTAATATGTTATTGGATACAAACGAAAATATGGTTTTACAATGTACCCATATGCTTCCTATATGGATAGGAACGTTACTGAGTAAAAACTAAATAGGGCAACTATTGTGAACGATGAAGACCAAAAGTTTTGCATGTCACCGGCGTTGTTCACCTGGTCTTATAAGTCGGTCGAAACAATTGATTTGTTACGAGAGAGAAATACTACCCGAACGGCTGAGACAAGCGAACAAGTTCTATTAAACAGATTTAGTGCGCCTCTGAAAACATTAGTCTGATTGCTCTTATCTGGTTTTAACATTATTGTTGAATTCGTCGCAGCATAGGCATCCTCCTTCCTTTTCCCCACAAAAATGAAGAAAGCAAATTACTCACAATCCCGTACCAAACCATATATTTTTGGAATCCAGGGCCATGCTGGCAGTGCGCTTATATATGTGAGGGATCGGAGTAGTGCTCCCAGTTCATGGCGGCCAGAGCTCCCATTTTGCATGCATGAGTGGTCCGTGGTCGTGCAGCCGGCGGTGGAGCGCACTGCAGGCGAGAGAAGGAAGAACAGGGTGTGCTACTGTGCTAGAAGGTGAGAGAAGAAGAGCAGCGGCGTGAGCAGACAGACAGAGAGGCTGGCTTTATGGGCCGAAGCCCGAGGGTAATGAATTGGAAAGGAAATGAAGGGGGGCACCGAACCGTAGTTCGGATGGTATCACTTGGGCTGTGGAGGCTATCGGCCTGCGTTGGAAGCTCGTTCGACGCAGATTTTCCACACGGGAACAGTGATTCCCTAAATAATTCTAGTTGCCTCACACGGATGTACCACCACTGTCAGATCAATTAGCTGTGATTTGAGCCTAGGTATAGGATATAGATCTAGCTTGCGTATTTAGGGGGTGTGTGTGAGTGGGTTGCGTGCGTGTGGTGTGTGTTAAGTGCGTGAGTTCAGATACTACAGCTTGTACCGTAAGATTGAGGCAATCAAAAAAAAAAAAGAAAGGAAATGAAGGGCCACTAAGGCCTTCTGCGTTCTGTCTTCAGCCAGCCCATCTCGAGAGAGAGACCGAGAGTTCGCAACTTCGTGTGACCTGTTCTCGTCAGGCTACGCCTCGCGTGTCCGTTCCTATTCTTCTCCGTTCGGTGCAACCGTGTGGGTGGCAGGCGACGCTGCCGCTGCGACGCCGACGGCCGACGGCCGACGGCGAGCACGGCGCGGCCATCCGCCAGCGGCCATCGGCGCGGCGATTCCACGACGGCACGGCAAACGGTGAGCAGTGAGCAGCAGCCCCAGCCCAGGAGGTACGTACATCAAAATCCTAAGATAAAGACTCGATCTTTCAAGTGCTAGCCAAAGCCCTATTCTCAGTCACGTATTCTGTAGTATGTACTCACATTTCTGTTTCTACTTTTCCTTTCAGCTTCCCACAAGCCAGGATTGGTGATCGGTGATCCGGGATTCAGAGTTTCAAACATTCAGGGAGCAAAAGTGCACAGGGTATGCAAAACGGATTTAATTTCAATTGTATGTTTTTTTTTGCAGTATTGGATTATTGATTTGCTAAATTAACGTCGCTAGAGAATTATCTTGCAGATTTGGCTGCAGTTGATCAGAAAAGTAGGTGGATCGATTGAAGAAAGCTATACTCATTTATTTTATGAACTTTGTATGTCTTTTTTTTTTCTTAATTGATTGGGTTTTGTAGTTCATATAGTATATAGTTTGTATTGACATGTTAAATTTATAGCGGTTAAAAAAAATAGATAATGGACTACCACAGCTACAAATCCTAGCTACGTTACTATTAAATACGCTGATTTGATACTATTAATGAAGAGAGATTATGAGGATGAAACACTTTTGTACTATTTCGAAAATATGGATACATTGAAATCTGGGACATGAAATTAATCACCATTGAGCTAAGACGCCCTCAATTTAATTAATCACCATGCACTCTGTTCAAGAGAAAAAGAAAGAGCTAATTATGCTCCATAAACTCTAAGTTTTTTATAGAACTGCTCCAGGTAGAGTTTATGGAGTTGAGTTCGTGAAACAATCCTATACATGTCGTAAGTTTAGGCCCCACTAAACAAATATATGGTAGTAGGATGTAGTTTCTAGGAGTAGTTTCTTGTATATAAACTAAACTATACCATGGTTTTAGTTTGGGAGTGGCCCAAAAGGCATTTCTTCATTTTCCAGTAGTGGAGGTGGTTTTATCAAAATCCTGCTCGTTGAGATGAAGCTGGATGGTCGGAGGAAGACGAAACAGGTGATCTTTGGGCTTTGTGTTCCCATCCAGAATCCAGAATCAGGGGATGTGAGAGTCCATATGGAGCATCATTGGGGCCACAAAAGATCTGGATGGATAGGATACAGTAAACATATTTTCTTTGTCTTAAAATAAATATATATCTCGATTATTCTCGAGAAATCAAACTTTAAAATTGTTAACCTAATTTATATAAAATGTACTAATATTTATGATACATAATAAGTACTATTAAAATGAGTATGGAGTATAGTTCATAATAAATTTATTTAGATATGCAAATATTAATACTATTTTCTATATTTCTAGTCAAATTATAAAATGTAACTCGTCGAGAAGCCAGACCTGTATTTATTTTGGGACCAGGGGAGTATAAGATAATCTACAGATGTGGTATGTTGTTGTGTTAGATAGAATTTGCAGTGAGGTTCTATTTTATAAGAGATATCAAATATGTTAAACAAATATATAGATCAATGGACCAATGACGATAGATAGATAGATTAGTTTATGCGGTACGCCGACTTGCCGAGCTGCCGAGCAGCAGAGATAAGCATCTCATCGTTCGCAGAATATTAAATTGCTCTTCAGCTGCCGTGATGCTAGGGCCGGAGTGACGCAAGATTTGCAAGTTGACCGTAAAGCTTAAAGATAGCCGTTGGATGCAGATTTCCTTTTCTGGCTGTTCCCAAGACATTAATCCTTGGCTCTCTACGCGCCTTTGTCACGGTGCTCCTCCATACCTATCTATATCTGCAGACTTGCACACGGCTCGGTTGGTGCAGGTGCCAAGTGCACTGGAATATGCTTTCGGCGCAATGACATTTGACATAAGTGCCCACGCCCAGCCAACTGTTTTCCTTGTTTTCCTGGTAGCGGTTCTGGAGCGCTTGGGGACCTGGTCGACAAAGTTACGTACTGCACGCAACAATATCATACATTCATACTCTTCTAATCCTATGTGGTTTAATGGAGTTATCTGGCCATGCATGACTTTTATAAGGGTTTAACCAAACAAGCACTGATTTTGTGGGAGGGGTAAAGGAATGGAAACACCAAAACACAAAGGACGCCATGACATTGTATGATTATGATAGTATTGAAAGAATATCTCGTGTGTTTGTTACATGATTTGTTTTTAAATATAAGAATTACATATATTAGTAAGATCTATATGTTTTTGCATCAATTCTTATTAAAATTGGATATAAGACAATAAAAAGAATTCAATAAAAACTGACAAAATCAGTTTGAATTATAAGGTGTTAGAACAATAAAAAACAAATAACCATATATGGATACCTTGTATATTTTCTTATATACTCCCTTTGTCCTTAAAAAAAAAAAAAAAGAAGTGATTTTTTAGAGTTGTCCTAAGTCAAACTTTTTAACTTTGATTAGATTTCTAGGAAAAAATATTAAAATTTATATTATCAAATTAGTATTACTAGATTTACCATAGAATATATTTTCATAATATGCTCATTTTATGTCATAGATGTTGTTATTCTTTTTTATAAAATTCTGGCATGGATCCTATAAATCACTCCTTTTATAGATGGAGGGTCAAGATGGGAATGGGCCGACCCGGCCCTATGGCCCAAGGCCAATTTTAGGGGCCATGGGTCGACCCATTTCATCAAAACGCTATGGCCTCATTAACCCGATGGGTAATATGGGTCGACCCAAATATTTTTTGTACATGTTTAAAAAAAATAAAATATAAGATAAAAATACCTTTATTATCTATATAATCTTATCTACAAATAAAGAGATTGAAGCTAGCGTTGTTATCTTCTAGTTTGGCTAGTAATGAATGTCTCGTAGTTTGCATTATTAAGAGCAAATTGAAGCAGGGGCCGAACAACTAGTGAGTAGCATATTATATATGCATACATGTATTGCCTTGCTAGTTATTGACAATAAAATCATCGCATGATCCACACGCATTCATTTATCATCTCTACCTAGCGGCTTTTACGCTCAACTCGTCGTGTTAAGCAATGAAAGCAAAGCCGCTCTCTCACTCATCGGTGTTATATGCTACAACAAACTTACAAACATCTAACTCCATCAGTATTTTAATCTATTTTTATTTTTAATGTCCATCATTCATTCAATCCATAGCCCATGATTTTAATTTTATCTATTTTCAGTTTTAAATTGTGATATTTCTCAATCAACTTCTAAATATAGATGTGTTCTTCTAAATATAGATGTGTTACCAAGTATGATCAACCATAGTTATTATGAAAAAACTAATAAAGTAAAAAATATCATTGTTATGTAATAATCGGGTCGATTCGACCCATCGTACCCATTGGGTCAATAGGTGCCGGCCCTATTGACCCATTTTAAAATTTAAGGCCGGCCCCTATGGCCTATTGGCCTTGTTTTTTTGGGTCGGGTCAACTACCCGATGGGTCGGCCGACCCATTCCCATCTTGAACGGGGGAGTACAAAATAGTAATAGGACATAATAGAAATGATATGGACGGCTTGCAATGAAATGGTGAAAGATTGTGGAACCACATTGGCGTTTAATGAGAGATGATATGAATGGCTTACCTATTGAGATAGAATTTTGTTGTGGATTTTTTTAAAAAAAATATCTTTAATATAGATAGATATATAGCTATATGAGTGATACAGTCATATAGATTATAATCATTACATTACCAAGTCGTTAGGACTTATTATTTTATATGAATTGTTAGCCTTCCATCACACCCAAAAGATAAAGCCTCAAGAAATTGGAAAAAAGGATTCTTTTTTTAAAATCACACTCTTCAAGAGTACAGTAAGGTTACGGAAGCTCAAATGGTTGTCGCTGCATTACGCAGACACCACACTGTTCACGCACTAAACACTTGGCAGTGTACCTATTCGTGCTGACGACGGCATGTGGTTCCTTCGTATAATAAATAAATAATAATGTAGTAATCCGCTTAAAATAATTCCGGCGTACTGAAACAAACAGTGGGCGACGGGAAGAAAACAAAAAGTGAAAGAAACGAGAGGGT
This sequence comes from Chrysopogon serrulatus, assembly GCA_015844335.1. Taxonomy (NCBI): domain Eukaryota; kingdom Viridiplantae; phylum Streptophyta; class Magnoliopsida; order Poales; family Poaceae; genus Chrysopogon; species Chrysopogon serrulatus. The sequence continues at coordinate 113,095 of JADLZL010001811.1, forward strand.
AGAACCGTCATTTCGGACGATAAGCCCCAAGCGACCACACGCCGATAAAACCGCCCCACCCACTCCGCCCACTCCCCTCCTCCGCCGTCGCCTCCTCGCCACTTTCCCCCATCCTTCTCCGCCGTCGCGGCCGCGTCCCAGTCCGAAGAGCCTCCTCCGACTCTGATGGCCAGCCGCTGGGTCCGACCCGAGGTGAGCTTCCTTCCTTAGCCTCTTCGATTACACACGCACGGACACACTCTGTCCCTCTCTCTCTCTGATGGTACTTTGGCTTGTGCCGCGCAGGTGTACCCGCTGTTCGCGGCGATGGGCGTCGCCGTCGGCATCTGCGGGTTTCAGCTCTTCCGGAACATCACCGGCAACCCGGAAGTCAGGTCCGGATCTGTATTCTTAACTCCTTTCCCTGTTTGATTCAGTCCTGCTGGTGCTGGAGCAGGGTAGATCTGCTCGTTTTGGGTGCTATCTTGAAGTTGAAGTGGTCTATATGAGTTCAAGTTCAGTAGTCGCTTTATTTCTTCCATTTCTGAAAGGCCGAACCCATGGTTCGGCGTTGACTTGCCAGAACTGGAGTTGAATTGTATCGATCAGGTGAAATTTTGTGGTCGTAGTTTTCCTGGGCAAGATTGAAAACGACTAGACCTTTCGTCGTTCGGTCTGATGAGATAAATGGAATATTTGCATATTTATTACCTGTAAAAAGGGGTGGTGGGGGGGTGGGCGGGTGGTAGAAACCGTGTAAGGTTTGGGAGGAGTGCTAGTTCGTGGCTAGAAACCTACAATGTATGAATATCCTTTTGCTCTTTGTTGGACATCTTATTAGTTTGTATACCTGCATGTTGGCAATTATTCCTTTTGACAGAAAACATGAGGTGATCATGCATGTCGGCATGATGTTTTCATCTTCTGACTTTGATTGTCCACTGTTGATGACACGAGGTGGCACAATTGTAGTTTTTGCTGTGTGTTTGTGATTACCTAGTTACATGCACCCCTTCTAAAAACACTAATCTTGTATCACTATCATCACAGATGTGTAACTTGAATCATGCAAAGAACAAAGTACTTTGATGTTATTGTACTGTCATTTGTATGGATTTTATTTGGAAGCTTTACCTTTCATACTAATTTTTGGTTAAGGAACAAAGTGCAATCCTGGCTCCTGAATTATATACTGACATGTTGCCAGGAAAATCTAAATGGCTTGAATTTTACAGGGTAAACAAGGCAGGGAGGGCTGCTGGTGTGCTTGAGAACCATGAGGAGGGGAGGCGTTACGCCATGCATGGCCTGAGAAGCTTTGTGCATGACAAGACCCCTGAGATCATGCCAGCTATAAACAAGTTCTTCACTGAACCGAAATGAAGCAGTTTGATTGGCTGTTGATGGTGGTTCTGCTACTAGTTACTCTTGGGGATTGTAGCCTTTTCAGGCAATTCGATATGTTGTGCCATCCATAAATTGGAGGACATCTCTTACCTCTTATTAAAAGTACCGTATGAGTGTTTGGTGACGACTTGCTATATGTATGATGGTGAATGAGTTTGATCGTCCCTGTTTGATGTTCATACTCATCTGTCATGTGGATTTGCTGTGCTTCAATGATAAAATTGTCAACCAGCGTTCATTTGGATACTGCTTATGGAGCAATGGTATATCTTGTGAAGTGCGCTCCTTCTGGAGTTTGGGAAGCTTGACATGTCAGTTTTGTGTAACTACGACTCTGAGCTTGATTAGGCATCTGCATGTCTTGCATCTCCTTGATTTGATGTTATCCCAGCCCAAATGCCAAAATATGCTATGGATTTCTGTTTTTGTTACAGACCAGGGTAATTGACTAGTACATGACCTTTTTTCCTCTTATCCTAAAGAAATAGTGGATCAGTATTACTCTCAAAAGGCCATTCTAAAAGATCTATCCCACGAACTTTAAACCTTGAGGTCACAGTAAGCCAGACAAATTCATCAAAAGTTCCAAGTTCAGAACTGGTAGAGTAATGCAAAATAGTCAACCAGCTGAGCGGATTGTGGCCTTCATGCTGCTCAAACTTGGTGCTCCTCATACCAAACTCCTTACACTTAGGCTGTACAACGAAGCAGATACTGGAAACGAGGAAACAATAACCTTTTGGTGTCAACTACATATTGTCCACTAGCAACAATTTGACAATTCGATCAATTTTCCTTCCTTTTTCCTTATGAAAAAATGCACTCATTTCTAGAATGAGTTAATACAATGGAAGGCAAATGCCTTCGCGTTTTTATTACATCTTGTACAGGGCGATTCCCTAAGCAAGCATCAACAACTGAGTTGATCTACCTACTGGAATCGGCTTACAAGTTACAGCTGACCTTCCAACCTGTTTCACGATGTCGTTTCCCGGGTAAGATCCAAGTACCATGATTTCCATGCTTCCACATAATGACAAAAAGATCATTCAGTGCTGCAGAAACAAAAGTTTTGTGTTAATTCAATCCAAGCACCTATCAAAAGAACCACTTCTCAATAGTAGTTTAACAGAAATAGCACAAGTGATCAAAAACAGAAAAAAAAAAATGCAAAACTTTGTGTATAATTGTACCACTAAAATCAATGGTAATAACATGTAATATCGAATCTTTACTGGCTTCAGAATAAGTTTCTATAGCATAAAATGTAAATATGTTTCTTACATTACGAGTTCAGATTTTGGAATTTATGCCAAAAATACGATCATCCATGTTTTCCTTTCAAAAAAAAAATCTAATGCCCATATGTCTTTTTAGACATGGAAATTGATTTTTAAACGTTTTAACACAAACCGTGATAAGGACACATGTACTGTTTCTATTTAAGTATCAAGCAAGAGTTTTCTAGAAGAAAAAAAAAAGTATCAAGCTAAAGGTGAAGCTAAAGCTTGGCATTTATGACAATACTATGAACCTCTAAAAATCTAGCAAATCTTTAAAGTTAGTTGTAAATAATTCATAGTTGCTCGTGTATTTTCCAGATTCTTTTCTTTTCCCATTCAAGATCAGACACCAGCTATATGGCATAGGATTATACTGCACGCAAAGTGCTTGACAAGTTAATTGCAAGAAATTAAAAGAGAACAAACTGTGTTTGGGTTATGCAATTTCTTTGAAAAAGAATTCTTCAACGCTGCAATTATTGACAAATGAAATGTTATGCTCACCTTGATTCTGATATTGTGGACGGAAGGACACAGCAAGGTTTTCCCAGTCCTGAATGGTCCTCCTCTCCTGCTGCTTAACGGTGTGGTCATCAGTTTCCTGTTTCTTCGCACCAGCAGGGTGGAAGGGCCCATAAACGAAGTCACTCCTTTTCCCTTGACCCAGTTGCCTCTCAAAAGTCTTCACTATGTTGCCAGCACCCTGCATGAGCTTGACTTTGTTCTCCGGTGCCGAGTCTAACTTGCCTCGCTTACTGTCAATGTTTGTAAGATCAGTACCAAATGCTCTCTTATTGGACATTGCCTGCCTGGATGGAGGTAGAGCAACCACGACATTATTCTCTTGCTTTCGCTTTGCCTCGCCTAGCCACCGGAATGCAGGTCTTCTTGTCTCTGCTTGCTGCGTCTGGAACAAACGTTACAAGAAACAATGTTCAGCAGCCAACAGCCAGAAATATCATTTCCATTAATTTGAACAGGTATGCAATTGAACCTACCTTCTCAATTAGGTTCAAAGAAGACAACACATTGGCAATGTCATACAATCGACGAACTTTGGCTGCTTTGTTAATATGAGAATCACTGTGAGTTCTATTTGGATAGAAACATTTGACAGATGCATGGAACTAAACAAAAGTAATGCATGTACTAACTTCTCATATTGCTCTCTGCATGTCCCTCTCCAAGGAGAAGTTTTGCAGCTTCATCAAGTGTGATCGTCTCAACCTGCACAAAATAAAGACCCATTACAGTTAAGTGTGAAAGGGAAATAACATGAACGATACAGGGCAAATTCAGTCCTCTCACCTCCATGGTGAGGAAGAGCTTGACAAAATTCTGAGTGAGGAGCCCAAGAGACTTTTCCTTCCGATGATCTACGAATACAGCAACCAAACTTTAAATGAGCACACACAATAGAAGGCTCCAGGTAAAAGAACAACACAACTAAGAAGGCAAGAAGCAATACCAGATCTAAGGCGGCAGCTGGGTGCGTCAGGCTTATCAGACGTATTGTCGAAAGACTGGCTGAGCTTCTCGCTCTCAGCATCTTCATCAGCATCGCCCAATTTTTCATCATCCTCATCATCTGATAACTTTGCAATCACAAAACCGGAAGAAATTTGATACATCAACAGCATGTATTTTGTAACATGGCCAATGTAAGCAAACCCAGTTGAAGAAAACTAACGTTGGCAGTAGAGGAGTCCTCCATTGGCAGTAACACCGGTGATCCGGACATCTCCCTTAACGCCCTCTCCTGATCAAACCAAACACGATTGAAGAAAAAGAAGGAAATTGTGGGTAATGAGATTAGCAATGGAAGCTAATATGGGTGGAATTCAGAATTGCGGAATCAAATCCAGACCTTGAGTTCTTTCAGCGCAGCAGGGACTCCCCCGAATCCAAGCCATGTATACCGATTCTTGGCCCTCCGCACAAGAATCTGCAAGCCGTCCCCCAATCCCCCCACCGATTATTAAAGCAGGATAGACAGCACATCACGGCTCGGAAGAACAAGAACGCGAAATCGTATTCCAAGACAAGAAGCGAAATCACGGCTCACCCCGACGCTCTCGAGAACATTGACGATGTCGTAGATCCGGCGGCGCTCGACGCCGAGCCGCTTGGCCGCGTCGTCCAGCCCAATCACCTCCACGTCCTCCCGGTCGTACAGCGCCACGAAGCTTCAAGAAGGAAAGGATGGGATTGGAGCCAAAGGTCAAAGCACCGCACGCCGCGAGCATCCCGGCCGGGCGAAACAGAGGGAGGGCGTGAGGCGAGAGGTGGCCTTACTTGGAGCAGAGAAGGCCGAGCGACTTCTGCTTGCGGCTGTACGCGTGGTGGCGGCAGGCTCGGGCGGCAGCGCTGCCGCTGCCGCTGCCGGCTCCCTGCACGGGTAACTGCGCCTGCGGGAGCCGCCGCCGGCGGCTGGGCGGCGGTCGTGGAGGGCCGGGCGGCGGCCTCGGAGGACTCGGTGCCGGAGAAGGAAGGCCCGGGGGCGGGGGGCGGCGGCATCCATCGCGGGCGCACGAGCTGGGAGGGTTTGGCTCACGCCGTCACGCGGTGGCGGAGAGGGGGAGAAGAGGGAAATCCCTCTTCGCTTGAAGTAATTTTTTTTTTTCGATTGTCCTTTCGTCCCGTAGATCTGCGGAGGCGGACGGGGAGAGAATTCACGCGAGGCCGTTGGGTAAAATTTGGCGCCCGCCACAGCGGATCCACCACTTTTCAAACGCCTCCACCCCGCGTTGCCGCGGCTCTGTCGGTTTAAAGTTTTCCGCGCGGCTCGGGAGCGGCTCTGGCTCGCCTAGTCCCCGGGCTGATCTCCGAACAGATTTCACACTCCAAACAGTTTAATTAGAAGAATAATTCGAATATAAATTGTTCTCCATATCTATTCATCTTTCGACAGTTTTTATATCTTAAATGCATTTTATTTAAAAAAATAGTCACGCTTTTAATTGGCTAGTCAAGAGTCAAGATTAAGGCACTCCTTCGTTCACGGGTAATCTTGCATAATAATCTAATAGTTGAAGAATGAGAGAGATGATGATGGTGTTGGGGGCTATGACTATGACCAAGATGTGGGTGAGGAGTTAACGCAAGAGGAATATCAATGCCGCAATCAAAATGTGATGTTCGAGTTTCTTAGGATACAAGATACAAAGGAGATTGAAGATAAAGAGGGACATGAGAAAATAGAAAACGGTCTTGTGGAGCATGTGTGGGGGCAACATGGCGCAAGTTAATTGTTTTTTTTTTCAACTTTATGTTGATGATCATGTTATTTGATTTGCAAAGATGTTATAGACTATGTTGTGATCGACTATCATTGAATTCGGACCAAATTTGTGTTTGAATTTAAATTTGAATATTTGCATTTTCATTTATAATTTTACATATGGCACTTTATAATTATAGTTTAAATAAATTATTATATAATATGATGTTCTCAGATACATATTCCTATAGGGTGAGAAAATAGAAGGAACTGAGAAGTAGGGCCCCTGTCTTGACGGCGACAGGATGAGCCGCACACAGTAAGGGGACCATTCGAGCGGCGGCCGCGAGGAGGGAGCAGCATCTCACTACCATGACACTGGGTGGTTGTGCACGACCGCAGGATCTACTAGTGGAAGCCACGGACCCTGCAGCCGAGATTGTCGCTTCGAGAGCTCATCGCGGCCTCACCGCTTGTCGGAGGAGGAGCTCATTGATAAGGTGGGCTCGGAAGAAAACAACCACCGGGCAAATGGGGGCCAGGGTCAATGCCTATGGGATTGGGGCTGAGGGGGCTGATTTGAGGGCCATCCAAATTTGAGAGCTTGAGTAGAGACTTTGTTGGAGCTTTTTTTTTTTTTTTTTTTGGCCACTAGCCCTCAAATCTTAGTTTGGCGACTTGATTTGGGGGCATCAATAGGGTCCCTGATAGAAATGTTCTTAGTGTACGATCCATTTTATACATAGTGACCAGTTTGGTTCTAAAACCAGAAGATTAAATGGTGGTGAAGCTGAGTGTGTTAGTAAGGATCCATTTTATACACTCCAAGAATTTAGGCCCCTTTCGGAACACTAGAAAATCAAATGGTGGTGAAGTTTAGGCCCCTTTCGGAACACAAGAATTTTTCATGTGAAAACAAACTGATTATTTTTTGAACGATTCTTGTAAATTCCTGCGGTCCAAAGAAACCACTAACGTGTGACTTGCTTGGTTCTAAGACTAGAATATGAAAGTGGTAGTGAAGACCTGCTTTAGTTCTAGGACCAGACAGAAAGTGAAGTAGCGTTTGTCAGGTTCATCGGTTTGTGCACCTGATATGTTGTGAACACATAGGAGTATTACATATAAAGGGACGCATTATGCAGTGCAAACTAACTTCCCGTGAAAATCTGTGCAAACTACGGCAAAAAAGTTGTCTAAATTTACCAAAAAAAGCATACATGTAGATGATATGATGATACACAATCTTGTAAAATATCTTGTCCAAACTCGACTTCGTTTGTGAGATATAAAAACAATAAATTGCAAGCCAGAAAGCTGTCCAGATGATTTGTTAAAAGTTTGTTATTTTTATATCTCACAAACGAAGTCGAGTTTAGACAAGATATTTTGCAAGATTGTGTATCATCATATTATCTACATGTGCGATTTTTTTGATAAATTTAGACAGCTTTTTTACTGTAGTTTGCACAGGTTTTCACGGGAAGTTAGTTTGCACTGCATATGTTCCCATACATAAAAGAGAGAATAATAAATATGCTACAACCTCGAATAGTTTATATACAGAAACCCAAAGGATGGGCCAGTATTATAGTTGGCTTCTTCCTAAGGTATCCAGCGACTATTGAGGCTTCAATTTCAGAGATGCACTGCAGGGAAAAAAGGGATAACAGTGAGCACAAGAAGTAACAATTTAATTAACCTATTTGCCCCCATGTTTTCAATACTTCCCCCAGATTTATCGCAGCTATGGCAGCACGATATTGGAGCCAGATGCCCTCTGCAGTACCTCCCTCTCCCACCTGCCAGTGACTCAGTTCGGGGGGAAAAGTACTGGCAGGTGGGCCTGATTGTCAGTGACTCACTGCAGAGGAAGGTACTGCAGCGAGGACTCGCCATGACACAATCCCATGACTACCACCACCGAAACTTGTGCAAGCCTAACCTTAATGCCTTGTGGACTCGCCATGATACAATCCCATGACTACCACCACCGAAACTTGTGCAAGCCTAACCTTAAGGCCTTGTTTGTTTGGCTACACACAAATACATCCCAATCCACATGGTTGGAATGGATTGAAGTGGATTTTAAGTTAAATTCCACCTCAATCCCACCCAAACCACGTGGATTGGAGTGTATTTATGTGCAGCCAAACAAGCCCAGAGTTAGAGAAGACAGCGGTAATGTGGCTATAAACAGAAGCTAAGATATTATACCTGTTGATACAGTATCTCTTCCCTGTTGGTGGTGGACCATCATCGAAGACATGCCCCAGATGAGCATCACAGGCAGCACAGAGCACCTCGGTCCGGGGCATGAAAATGATTGACATATCAAGCTTGCTCTTGACATTTTCGCCAATTGGTTTATAGTAGGATGGCCAACCGGTACCACTATCAAATTTGGTTGATGACCTGAAACATCATCAAAGCATCAGTGGTGCAGAATAATTAGCAGAGTCACAGATGAGATTCCATAAAAGAAATTTTCAAATGAAGAAATATGGCTATTTCTCTTCGCTGTCCAGGTGTGGTTGCTTACTCAAACAGAGGAGTGTCGCAGCAGATACAGTGATAAATGCCTGGGGTTTTAGTATTCCAGTATTCCCTGATATATAAAAACAGACAATGTTCTTAGTACCATTCTGCTGAGTAAGTTGCTCTGCATCTTATGTACCCAGTTAATATTTTGAGTAGATAAAAATGGTGGGCAAAAGAAGATTAATAATTTGAGTGGATTGCAAAAAGAAATTGAATAACAGCCACTTGGTAACGTACCCAGTGAATGCTCTCTCAGTGCCCTTCTGCCGAGTAACATAGTACTGCTCTTTAGTCAGGCGCTTTTTCCACTCCTCTTCACTCAGTGATGTATAATCTGCTTTCCCTGTTTCCACAATTTAAAGTATTAGCTTTTAGTCCAATATTTCTTCAGAGAGTTTGTATCACATACTTGGTCACTGCTAGAACATTCCAAATCACATAACAAGTGCAACAAATTTATTTAATTTCTTCGAAGGAAAGGGCGGAGCTTAACAACATAAGAGACCAAATATTGAAGGCATGCATTCTATCTATTTTACTTCAAACATGAATGCATCATGTGAACTCTGATTGTTCCAGAAAACCAATGTAAACAAAAGACAAGATAGAACAAGAATATACATTTTAATGATACTATTAATTGCAAGTGTCTTTACCAGGCACAACAGTGTATGATCTTTTACAGGAAGAATTATTTCTTTCACGTTTGATGTTTCTCAATGTTATATTTTCTGATCTTTCTAGAAAAGGATTTTAATTGGGTACTTATCACCAAGGACCAGATTATTACTTAATAGTTGAACGACAAACCTACAGTTCAAAGATTACCCAGGAAGGAAGCTGAGCTAGCTAAGTTGGTCAAGGGTGTGGATGTATACCCAGACCACCCAGGTTCAACTGTTCAAGTCCTTGTTGGGACAAATTTGAATGCTTATTTTCTCCTTATATAAAATGCCACCTAGTTCCTCTTCCTCCTAAGTTGGTCAAGTTTTTTTTTCTTTCTTTTTTAAGATTACCCAGGAGAATTGCACTAGCAACTTTCTAAAAACCTCTTGATGAGACAAAAGGATTTTACTGCATCTGTTACATTTCTGTCAAGTTAGTTTGTTGGTGTTTCGACATTGCAATTTCATTTTTCTCTTGATGCCAGATTTTGTGATTTGTCTGAAAAAGGGCATCAATCATGTAAGTTTAAACCCCAGAAACATTCCCGCACTATCATCTTTGCTGCTTGTGCTACCTGTTCCCCTTGGTTAAAACAAAATCAGAATAATCTTGGTACTCTGAACCTATGTTATCAGTTACGAGTTCCCTTGGAATAGAAAGGGAAGCGGGGTAAACCTGAGTGAGCTTCTGACAAAAAACTAGTTTTGTTGCCTTGTGATACCAACCACCATTTGCATCCATTGTTGCCCCCCAAGAAATTGGCACGATTCTCAAATTAAGTTTCCAAAATCCCCATACCACTCCGGAACTAAAGTAGGAGGCCTACTGTCTGGTTTGCCAAAAATAGACTCAGGACACAAATCGTTCCCCGCATAGGTTAATCAACATCAGTTTAGTCCACCTTCTTGTTCTACTCACACCGGTGAACTAGTCAGTTCATCTTCATCATCTAATAAAATCTATGCAAAGCAAGAATCTAAAGAACCTATATCGAGAAGCCATCCACATCGAGGAAACCCATCCAATCCAACTTCTCCAAACACCGAAGGCAGATAGAACTAGAAGAGTTAGAAGAGGCGAAAGAACCGCACGGGCACCTTGGGTTTGTCCTGAAGGCATGTGCGGCGACGACGACGACGGCGCGGAGCCCATGGCGCGGACGGCGCGGAGCCTGTAGCTGTACCCTCCACCGCAGGCCCACGCTCCTACAGGCCTCGGGAGCGCCGCGGCTGTGAAGGAAAAGGAAGGGGCGAGGTCGTGCGCTCCTGCTCTGACCACGGAGGCAGACGCGTAGCACCGGGCCGCCATCGGTCAGGTTTTGTGACACGGAGGAGCTCTGACGATGCTTGGCAGGTGGGGTGGCGTGCCTATGTTGGTGACTGCAGAACGGTGCGTGCAGTGCAGCCAGGCGCGGCGTGTGGTGTGGGTTGTTTCCGTGGCCAGCGATAGCGAGACGTGGCCGAGCGGCATCGCCACACCGCAGTACCGCACGCGCAGCTCCTCAGAAGGATCGGCTCGGTTCGGCTTGTCATTCGAATTTCGAAACACCGTCTAATGGACTCTTCAGCATTGGAACGAAACGACTGTTTTTTAATAAAGAATAGTTTATATCCGGCTTCATCTATCAACAGATAGAATCAGACCAATTATTATACCGTTTTGCCTAAAAGCATACTCATTCGGAGGGACCAACACCAGTTCACAACTATCAGGAAAAAAAACTGAAATGACGATAAAGTTGACGTTTCCAGAAAAAAAAACAGGACTGATATGCCTAGTTGGCAACCACCGATTGGAACCGAAGAACTGCAAAGCTGACGTTTCCAGAAACCGGCCTACTAGGATGAGCTGAGCCGACGATCATCATGCCGCTGCAATCTTGCCCATTGTCGTAGGCAGTGCGTTCCCCTGAAGAGTACCTGCAAAAAGGATTTTGGTCCACATTTGTTAAAAACCATCTCATTTCTTGTTAGCCATACTGCCCAGCAGAGTGCGAAGTCGCCGTTAATAACAATGAATTACTCTTTTTATGAGCCAACTTTGACTACCTAAGGAACAAATCATCTATATTTCGAGGTGGAGATAACCCAAACAGTAAAAATGTACGGCGCACCACAGAAATTTAGCATACCAGCAATCTAAGAAAAGGTGCTTTATGGTTTCTAGAGAATGACAAAAAGAACAATTTTTGTCACCATTCCAGTTTCTACGGGCCAAATTATCTTTGGTTAAAATCACGCCTTTCTTTATGTACCACATAAAAACCTTAATTTTCATTGGCACTTTAATTTGCCAAATATCTTGTGACACGCTAACCCTATTGTTAATTAATGTAGTATATAATGATTTCACTGAGAAACTTCCAGATGCACTCAATCCCCAAACAAACACGTCTCTTTCCTCTGTTAAATTCACAAGTAGTAAGGATGCTAGAATTCTATGCCAGTCCCTTAAATTCGCACCCACCAAATTTCTGCGAAAGGAGATATTTAGTGTGGGTGAACTAAGGACTTGAGCCACTGAATCTTGTTTTCTCCGTACAATGTTAAACAACGCAAGGAATTTGTCTTTTAGAGATCTACTTCCCAGCCATTTGTCCACCCAGAACCTAGTTTGAGTCCCATCATTTACTTTGAATGACCCAAAACTCATAAACGTATCTTTGACATTCATTAGACTTTTCCGGAAGTGAGAGTCTGTCGGTATTTTGACACAACACCCTAACGTCTTATCTTTAATGTATTTATTCCGCACAAGTTCCTGCCACATGCCATCTTCATTCAAAAGCTTAAAAAGCCACTTACTTAACAAACACCTTGTATATCCAGATTCTGTATGCCTAAACCACCTTGATACTTAGGCTGACACAATACTTCCCATTTGGCTAATCTATATTTCCGCTTATACTGGTCGTTTTGCCAAAAGAACCGTGATCTAAAATAGTCATTTTTTTTTTCTAAAACCCCTTTCGGAAGTTCGAAAAATGACATCATAAACATCGATAAACCGGACAGCACCGAAGTTTATCAAAACTAAACGACCTCCTACCGTAAGCAGCTTGTCTTTCCAACCACTTAGCTTCACGACTGTTATATCATCTGTTCCAATATATTCTAATTAACTACTTAAATTTGTTCTAAATTATAAGATTTTTTTACGTTTGAGTACTCATTTTATTAAAAAAAAATTGTGTAACATATTATTTCATTTGTTGTGGATTGCTTTATTAATAAAGTTCTTCAAAAAGGCTTGAATATGACTATGTTTGAACAAATTTTAACAAGACAAACTATCAAATTAGGGTTAAAAAATAAATATCTTATAATTTAAAATAGATGGAGTAAAAATCAAACTTAGAATATTGGATAGGTGGACATAGATTTTAAGTTCATATCATAGACAAGACAACTTATATTATCTGTTTTAATATATTTTAGAATCAAACTCTACAGGATGATTGGAATATTATCTCCACAGCGCGCCTCCTCCCACCTTCTTCTCCATCAATGGCGCTCCTCCTCCCCCACCCCTGCAGCTCTCCAGGCCACGGTTGCCTCTCCGCCAGCCAGCCCGCCCATTGTTCACCCCGCCTTCCTCCGCTTTCTCGCCCCCGTTGTGAAGCTCCAACGAACCCTAGCGCACCCATAGCAGTTGCCTTCTTCCCCTTCCCCTCCTGTGACTGCGAGCTCCAACCGTGACGACCTCCCTCTGGCCATGGCGCACCCACTCCTACATGGCCTGGCCACCCCCGCCGTCGTCAAGCCCCTAAGCCGCTCTGCCACCATCCCACCACCTAGCCTGTCTACCTCCTCGAGGCCCTTTCTTCTAAACCGCTGAAGTTAGGGAAGAAGCGTCTCCGACGCCAGTGACCTCCTCATTGGAACCATAGGTGTCGCCCCTCATTGGAACCATAGTTGTCTTGTTCCTCTCCGGCGCAGGCACGACCTCCGTCCTCTTCCTCGGCACGGGGCCGCGTGGAGCAGGCGCGAGCACAGGCGATGCGGGGTCACGACGTAGTGCAACCCGTGGCTTGTTTGATTTTCCGCATATATATAAGCACCAAATAAACCAGTCTCCGAGGTGTGTGGTTTTGCTGTGGGTTCCCTCCCCGCCCAGAGCCCCAGGCCCACCCCTCACCCCCAGTTACAACCGACAAAAATTGCTCCGTTATCTGCAAAGAACGTACAAAACTGTTTTTTTAGCCTCGTACAAAATTGTTTTTGCTTGGAATGCAATGGCAATCACATCAAATACATTTCCTATGAATCCTATCCCTATACTTGTAGTATCAAGTTTGAGGCAGCGAAGAATCAGCTCGAACTTGATACCCCTGCCACAATTTCAGCTCGGGCCTTCTCAAGGGCGTCCGGCAAGTTCTCCGGCTTCCGCCCCCCAGCTTGGGCAAAGTTGGGCTTGCCTCCACCGCCTCCGCCGCAGAGTTTGGCTATGCCACCCACGAACTTCCCTGCCTGCAGCCCCATTTTGACGACTGCAGGGCTGAAGGCAGCAACCAGGCTGACTTTGCCATCCCCAGGGCTTGATCCTAAAATCACCGCAGCAGGGTCTTGAAGGGTATCTATGAGACACTCCGCAGCGCTTTTCAGCCCATCTGCGTCTACATCACCCATGTTCTCAACCACAATCCTATAGAAAAACAGGTTGGTGAGTTCATCTTTGCCAACTTTCACAATTATGCTCATTTTATTAGCAGAACATGGCACAGTGATATGAAAGACGCAATTGGTGATAGCTGAAGCAAGTACCTGACATTCTGGGGTTCCACAGTTGTAGCTTTACTTGCAAGAGAAGCTGCTTTTAGCACTGCAATTTTGCTGCGTAAAGATGATACTTCGTTTCTGGTTGCTCTTAGCTCCTCAAGAATTGTTTCTACTCTACCATTCACATCTTCAGCCTTAACCTGAAATACATGTCACAGCTCACCTGGTTAAAACATCAACAGAGAAACTGTAAATGGAGAAACATATTTTTGATAACTCTACAAAGATGGGGAACAGTACACAGGATTGGCTATTGCCAGTAAAGAACATAATGTCTCAAATCCAGTGATTCGTGAGTAAACTTGTAACCAAAGCAGAGTCCATTACCAAATTTGCCTATACAAATCAGTAGTGGGCATGCAGGTTTCATGTATGATGAGTTTTGAAACACTTGAACCAGCAAACCCAAAGTCCATTTGAATAGACGACATATACCCACCAACAAAAGCACGATAAATCACAAGGTAACAAACAGGCTTTTTCAAGCATGCATTACCGCATACCTTAAGGGATGAGCATAAGCGCCGCATGTAGTTGTCCCGAGCACAAACATAGTCAACAAAAGCATCACCTGCCACTGCTTCTATCCTTCTGATCCCAGAAGCTATTCCTTGTTCTGAAATTATCTTGAAACCACGAATCTCAGCAGTATTACTGACATGAGTCCCACCACAGAGTTCCAATGAGACCCCAGGGACCTCTACAACTCTGACCTATCAGACAATAAAATAAATGGAGGGTTAACTACTGAAAATGCTTCTACTATCTACTCCCTCCGTCCTGAAAATAATGCAATTCTAGCACAATATCAGGTTAAAGCATCTTGTTTTAAGATATACCAACCTGTTCACCGTATTTTTCTCCAAACATTGCGATAGCACCAGCATTTTTTGCATCTTGCAAAGCCATGACTTTTGTCTCAAGATGTTCTGCATTGCCAATCCATTGGTTTACGAGCGATTCAATCGTTGTCAATTCCTCTTCAGAAAGTGGGCGATGGAAATTGAAGTCAAATCGAAGACGGTCAAATGCCACAAGGGAACCAGCTTGTGAAGTTTCTGAACCAATTACACTTTTAAGAGCAGATTGTAGTAGATGTGTTGCAGTGTGATGGGCCTACAAAGTGCCGGAAGCATAAAGGAGTCATATAACAAGATTAGCCTGTGTGACGTGATAATGGAGACAATAAAGAATTCATGTCCGACTTCTAACAACAAATTTGCTTATAAACAGATGTCACGTGATACAAGCTAAGCTGTTACTGGTCACAAAACATAAGTTACAAACCATAGTTCTGTACAGATTTGCATATAATCAGAGATGTTATATGGATGCTGTCAGAAGGCATGACACAGATGAAATTAACTATCTATATAAAATATTTTCCTTGTTTATTAAAGACCACTGGAAACTGATGTGATCAATCAGAACTGTAGTTAATGCAATTCCAAATAAACAAAATGTGGACCAAATTGAAAAGGTCAAGCAGCAGATACATGGCACCAATTTCATACCTTAGCCCCCTGCCTCAATTTTGCATCAACAGAAGCATCTACTTCCTTGCCAACCTCTACAGACCCCTGCTTTATCGTGCCTTTGTGCACAAATATATTTCCCAGAGAGATTTTTGGACGCCGCTAATTTCTATAACTGCTGCTTGACTTCTATCTTCCCTCCATTCACATATAAGAAACCATTATCTCCAACTTGACCACCTGATTCAGCATAGAATGGTGTCCGATCTAATAATATTTCTACTTCAGAACCTTCAGAAACTTCATTAACTGGGTTTCCATTAACTAGGAGACCTTTAACAATGGCAGAAGCAGAGAGAGAGTCATAACCCAAAAATTCAGTATCGGGGATGCTCTTGACTATCTCGGTCTCATTTCCTACAGACAGTTTGACTACATTATGAGCGGCTTGAGATTGTTTCCTCTGGTTTTCCATTTCAATATCAAATCCCTCAATATCAACAGTAACACCTCGTTCACTGGCTATTTCAGCTGTAATCTCAACTGGAAAACCATACGTATCGTACAAAAGGAAAACATCTTTTCCAGATAGGGAAGGTTTATCTCCATTATTACCAGCAGTTACTAAAGCTGCATCTAGAAGTTCATCTAATAACTTTTCACCTCTCTCCAAAGTCTGAACAAATCGCAGCTCTTCCCTTTGAAGTTCTCCAATGATTGATCTCTGTCGTGACTGAACATCTGGATCTATCTCACTGCTAAGGCTGATCACTACCTCAGCTAGTGAAGGTAAAAATGCACCTCCAGAATTTCCATGCCCGTCACCTCTTATTCCTATCAATCTACACATCCGAACTACTCTTCTTATTAGTCTTCGAACAACGTATCCTCTCCCAATATTTGAGGGAATTACCCCGTCTGATATGAGATAAACAACTGCTCTCATGTGATCTCCAATTATCTGGAAAAACAGAAAAAGAAATCAAAAGTTGTATGTGTTCTCCTTATTTTTCATAAAGCAAACACTACATCTTGGATAAACCACCTTGAGATTTGTCTTTGTGGCATCATCAGTTTCAGCATAGGACACCATTGCCATGCTAGCTGCCTTTTCTATAATTGGGAAAATCAAGTCTGTCTCATAGTTGTTTGGAACCTATATGATAGATGGCAACATTTTTTAATTAGATCATAGCTTAAGAGAAAAGGTATGGCCTAAATCATTTTCTGAGAAAATATAATGGGAGGTAATACCTTTTGAAGAATGCGTGCCATACGCTCAAGGCCCATTCCTGTATCAATGTTCTTTTGTTTCAACGGTTCTAGAGATCCGTCGTCCTTTTTGTTGTATTGCATAAAGACAAGATTGTAGAATTCAATGAATCGGCTATCATCGCCCAAATCCTGCACACAACTACATGGATATCACTAATTTCAGTTATCAGATAATCTCTTAAAGCCAAAACACAAAAAAAATCATACTATAGATCTCTTAGACACTAAAACCACAGAATCTTTACACACCGCATCTGATGATCCTCTCTCAGGATAGAAATCGTAATAAATTTCAGAGCATGGTCCACAGGGTCCGGTTGCGCCACTAGTCCAAAAGTTATCTTCTGCACCCATCCTCTTTATCCGCCTCCTTTGGTACGCCAACCTTCAAAAAAAAAAAAGAACAAATATAGAATCTATCACTCTTACTGCAAAGCTACTGCTTATATAATAAAAAAAGGAAACAAATATCTTTCCCAGGTCCAACATCTCCAGTGTTACAAAATATAGCCCTTGCATCTCCTGAACAGAGTATGCATGCTTTGACAGTTAAAGATGCTTAATGGATCATAAGAATATCTCTGTTCCTGCCTCTACTACAGTTCACTGTTATTGTTGCTCCCTCACTCACTCACTTCCTCCCTCACTCCCCTCTAATTGTGCATGATGCTCTTGTACTCCTAGCCTAGATTGGCAGTGAAATATGGTTGAAGATATTAATAAACTTTAGATAGCTGAGTAAGCTGACCTCATTGTGCCAGATGTCGAATGCTTCATTGTCATCTTCAAAAACACTAATCCACAACCTTTCTGCAGGTAATCCATATCTAAATAAGATAGAACGAAAAATATATAGTCAAACCTTGTAAAATCAAAGAACTAAATACAGATGGGTAAATATGCTTTCTGATGGCTGGAAAAATATGCCCAACAGGCGATTCATTAGTACTGATACAAATCAAATGGAACTACAGCATTAATAATCATCAGGTCATGTTCTAAACAAAATCAAGCATTGATGGCTAAAATGTAAGTACTGCCTTTCCAGGTTAAAGAAGAGCAACTTAAGACTAACTAAACCTGACATGATAATCTGTTAAGAGTTGAGACAACACTGAGATTCTAGAGGCATACAAGTTTGAATGGCATCCCTATGAAAATACGCAGAACACGGCAGATGAACAGCTTATAATTCACCAATATGGAGGTCATGCTCCATGGAGATAAAGGAATTTTCCATACTCCTTGGTTGCCAGCTCCCATGCCCATGTGGTTGCTTCCTTCTTGAAGTAATCACCAAAACTGAAGTTCCCAAGCATTTCAAAGAAGGTCTGATGTCGAGCAGTGCGTCCCCACGTTTTCAATGTCGTTTGTTCGTATGCATTTCTGAGAGGTAGTGGCGCATGGCACACGCCTAGGTTCCTGCGAATATTAAAACAAAGGAGCTGAGAACGAAGTAAAATGAAACCTGTTCCAGTCCAGGTTGTCAGGAGCTTAATTCGAGTCTGAAAGTCATGACTCTATTGATCATAGGTGGCACATTATTATTGTTACAAATCTAGTAGAAAAGAAAATATTGGATCATGCTCAATGGCTTATTCTACTGATTCTACTAACTACTTGTGTATAAACAGTTAGTAAACGCCCTTACAACCACGAAATTTCACCTTTTAATGGTTTGCAAATAACTTGTATGTTTCATAAAAGATGCCATAAGAGAAAGTCAACAATAGACCTAACAATCTTCTAGAAAAAAAGATATGTGCAACTTTGAACCAGGAGATAAGTGAGGTCAATCTTTTGATTTCTAAGGATCTATTGGTTGGTTCATACCAGAAAATTCCAAAACAAGCTCTTGCATCCCCAACCCCAAAAATCAGATGTCCCTGTAGGTGCTGTCATTGATACTTAGCTATTTTAATTTTTATGCAACATTTCCAATTTTATTAACTACATTCGAAGCGTAATTCAAAAATCAATGCAGTGCCACATTTCACAAGAGCACAAGCCTTCACTGAACACAATATGCGAGTCGCACCTTGCCGAGAAATATAGGCTTGAACTGAAGCATCCCCGCTATGGTGAGGAACACGGTTGGGTCGTCGGGCACAAGCGACGAGCTCGGAAGGATCTTGTGGCCACGGGCCGCATAAAATTCAAGGAAACGACGGCGTATCGCATCCCCACTCCACTCCCCTGCACCCCCTGCGCCCAATTCCTGGGTAGCGGGATCTACTGAGGCTGCAGATTGCAAAAAGGTTCAGCACAAAATCTAACTCAATCTCCAGTTTCATATCAGTTATTATCGATTAACAAAAAAAAAATCAGAAACAGTACAACACCGAGTATCTGAACCTGACGAACTGCTTGTTACGAAGAATCCGTTCTTACGAGAAGAATGCCTTCTGCCGACACTATCTCCAACGCAGCCAAGCCCTGCCACAACACCATACGCCCCACGCTCACCTCAGAAATCGGCAGCACGAATGGATGAATTCGAACGGGAAGAAGCGTCTCGCGAGGCGGATGAGGAGGAAGGTACCTCGGGCCCGAGGGGAGGGGCGCAGGCGGCGACCGAAGACCCAGCGGGGAGGGAGGAGACGGAGGCGGCGGGCGGGCGCCGTGAAGAGCAGCGGTGAGAGGGGGGCGAGACGTGGCGGAGCGAGCTGCCACCTCCATGGCTGAGAAGAGCTCTGCGCCTCTGCGCCTCCGCGCAGCGCCCTTCGTGTTTGTGGTTTTGGCTTGCTCGCGCTCGGGGGTTATCGAGATGGCGTGTGGCTGGGCGCCTGGGACCCAGGGCAACTGCCCGCTAGGCTGCCTTGGTGGCTTGTTCCTCACCATTCCAATTCACCGACGTTTGCTGAAAAAAAAAAAATGCTGTTCAAAAAGTTAATTACTCCCTCCGAGTTCAAATTCGACCAAATTTATAATAAATAATAATATTTATATTTATACTATTATAAATACATTCCAATATTCAAGATTTGTATTATATAAGTTAGTATTTTTTATAATTTTGGTTAAATTATAATAATTTGACTCAAAAAACAAGAGTTGTATTCCCTTTTAGAAGGGAGAAGAACTATACCATTGTTTAGGCACGTTAGCATCAATCTTTTTTTTTGAGGAAACACGTTAACATCCATCTATATGTAGACCATTGTATTTTTGTATAGACCAAAATGTCCTATCTATTTTGCCTTTCTCCATTCGCTGATGTGTGAGGCCATGTGGCGCTGTCATTGGACCCACTTTTCATCTCTATTCCTCCTAATGCAACTCTCTTTTTATATTTGTTGTCATCCTCAACGTCACACTCATGCTTGCATAGCGTAGTCACGCTCCATGACTCTTCATGTTTGTGGACAGCACTGTCCATGCCTATTAACGCACTGCCAATCGTGCTCATGCCCATGTCGATAGTTGATACACCCTCTATGTGCTCTCCATGCCTCCCCATCCCCCATGCATGACTGCAGCCATACACACTCATAAGTACACCATTGTTTGCGCTTGTAGCTATCACCACCATTGCCCATGCCTTTTGTTCGAATCATCGCCATCTGTGCCTCTCGTCCGCAACATCTACCACTGACGAATCAAATATGCACAACTCAACTGAGCGCAAATGGGAAAGCAGAGGAAGGATATCAGGCTCGAGCTAATGCAATCGTGATTGGGCTATGTGGCGTTCTCCTGGCAAGATGATGGAAACATGGTGTCCTACGAAGTTGGTAGGTGGTGTGGGCGAGTGCATCTCTCGGTGTGCATTGCGTGCGACCAATAGGTAACATAGGTAAGCCAAATCCAACGTTAGGAGTGTGGTAGCAAGGATGGCGTTAATGATGAACACTCGGGGACTGACAAGGTTAGAGATATGGTATAAAGTGACACCATTGGAGGGAAGAAGAGTAACAGTAGATGAAAAAAATGAGAGGAATGGACTGACATGCGGAGCCTGCAGATGAACAAGTAGAGAGGAGTAGCAAGGTTATTTTGATCTACAAGTGATGTCAAATAGCTTAAGGATGCACAAAGGTTTTGAATGAATTGTAATGAAATCAACTATACTAGATGTGAAGTAGTAACATATCTAAAGCATTAATAGTCTCCTTAGCTGCAGTCCACGGCGTTGCAGTACAGTGGTCTATAAGAGAGGGAAAACCGTTGTGGCTAGGTCGTGACCGAGCATTCCCTCTTTGCTTGCTTTTAATTTTTGCAAACATGGGTGCAGGAATCATAAATGCGTAGGAATGAAAACATATAGACAGGAATGGATATCACCTATATTCATTTGTTTTCATATTTTTGTTTAGATTTAGATTCGAATATAGATAATGTTATCTATGTTAGATAGGATACAAAATGGATATCGACATCGTAAATATATGACTTAGTATTTAGATACGACATCAGATGTCGAATACTCCCTCCGTTTCAAATTATAAGTAGCTTTGATTTTTTTTGTTAGATGTACCAAAAAAATTAAAGCGACTTATAATTTAGGATGGAGGGAGTAGATACAAATAGATATAAAACTCCTTCAAACAAATCCCCCTCCAATACTACCCGAAAATATCCATACGACCATACCCCTAGCGACGACCGATTACAAATCCTCGGTACGTCCCTTTCGCCAGCCATTTCACCGGGCTAGTGAAGTCGTAATGAAAGTTCGCACCTCGCAGTTGTAGTGTTTCACCGTACTACCTTGCAAGCTCCGCCACCATGTGGCACCAAACCCACCAGCCATCATCTCACAGCGCAGCTTAACGAACGCCCCATTGGCCCACCTAGAAGGCTAGAAGTGGCCCCACATGTCATTGACATACCATTCGTACAGAGCTCTCCCCATCAGTCCCCACCCACACACGGCCACAGCGCTCAAAAATATCGCTGGGCCGGGCCGGGGCACAGGTGGAAAAGGCGCACCGCGCACCCACCCGCTCGAGACGCCAGACGACCCCGCCGCGCGAGGTCAGTCAGGCCACCTCCATCGCGACCCCGAAGCAGCCGGCGGCGATGCACTTCTTCTCCGGCAGCGGCGGGGGCCGCTCCGGCGCGCTACTCCCCCCACCACCTCCAAGCCGAAGGCGCACCACCACCTCCGCTCCAAGTCCTCCCTCTCCTCGCCGGCCGCCTCCCGCCGCCGCGGCGGGGGCCTCCACTCCGCGTCCTCCCCCTACTCCCGCCGCGCCCTCTGCCTCGCCGCGGCTGCCTTCGCGGCGCTCTTCGTCGTCGCCTTCGTCCGCCTCGGCTTCCCCTCGTCCCGCTCCGCCGCGCTGTCCTCCCCCGCCCGCCCCGCGCGCGCCTCACCCGCAGGCCCGCCTTCCGCCTCCGCGACTCGGCAGCCGCCGAGGCTGCGGCGGCCGCCGTCGCCGCCCGGATCGGGCGCGAGGCGCCTGTGGATATCACGACCAGGGACCTCTACGACCGGATCGAGTTCAACGACCTCGACGGCGGCGCGTGGAAGCAGGGGTGGGAGGTTAAGTACAGGGGCGACGAGTGGGACGCCGAGAAGCTCAAGGTCTTCGTCGCACCGCACTCGCACAACGACCCGGGCTGGATCCGCACCGTCGAGGAGTACTACGAGCGCCAGTCGCGCCACATCCTCGATACCATCGTCGAGTCGCTATCCAAGGTCCCCCCTAGTGTTCTCGCCACTCGAGATTTGCTTTTGGGTCCTGGTGCTCTTCTCCTTTTGACGGTTGTCAGGATTCTGCTGTCGTATAGGATTCGCGGAGGAAGTTCATATGGGAGGAGATGTCGTACCTGGAGAGGTGGTGGCGCGACGCGACGCCCAAGAAGCAAGAGACATTCGCTAAGCTTGTCCGTGACGGGCAGCTCGAGATCGTGAGCGGTGGATGGGTCATGAACGATGAGGTGAGCCGGAAGCAAAACTTTGTGGTTTGGATGGGGTTTAAGGAGTAAACCGTAGCTTCTGTTTCCTTGCTTGTGTTTTCTATTGTCACATGCTAATATGCTACGCGTCCATCATCTGTCTAGGCCATGAACGAAATGGAATATCATTTCACGTTCTATTACCTCGTTGTCTAGTTGATTACACATGAAATTCGACGTGCCCTGCTTGTATGACTGATGGAATTTCATTGTTTCTCCCACATTGTGATCTCAAATCTTAGGGAGGTATACACTTGATGTAGGCATGAATTGGGTTTAACTTATTTTGGTTTTATATCTTGTTGGCCTGCGTACTTGTAGCTTCGATTCAGGCCTAGTGTAATTGTGACTCTTGTGCTATCTGGCTACTTTAAGCTTAGAAAATCTACAGATTCTGTGGGCTGCATTACGTGAACTATCATGCCAGGCTTTGTTGTTCTGGAATTTGCATATATTACTAGTACACATGCTAAGGTAATTCAACAGTCAGGGTTATGGCTAAACGATCACAAACAGCAACGGCATGTTTAATTTTTTTTTTTCCATTTAGCATGTTTCTTCTGCTGTGAGCTTGTTTTTATTAAGCCATTCTATGTTCAACAGATATTGTGCTCCTTTTTGTTCTATATTAATGAACATCTCCTTTGGAGACATATTGATTAGCATGTTTTATAACACTGTACTATTTCTGTTGGTTTAATCTTTTCTAGCAAAGTATTTTGTCATATTTATTTTCTCTTTAAAGGAAGCTACATTGAATTCCCTTTGTTTCTCAATGCAGGCAAACCCCACTACTTTGCCATCATAGAACAGGCAAGTACACACAAACTGACTATTTATATCTTTGCTCTTTGCTAAATTTTGTGTGATGATTGTCTGTAGCTTATGTGTAAACGAAATGCATTCTTTATCCCTTTTCTTATTTGGCACACCATGTTGAAATGCACAAGGAGTTTTACATATATAAGAAAAAGACGCTAAGAGGATACCATGTGCTATTTACTATTTTATATATGTTTCTCATGTTTTAAAGCTGGACTTATCCATTACTTCTCAAGCATGAGCAGGACACACCACCACTTACGGGATATAGTATTACAGACTTACGGGATATAGTATTACAGAAAAAACTAGCATCATATTCTTGGTTTGGGATGACAACAGGAAGAACTTATGGG
Source organism: Chrysopogon serrulatus (assembly GCA_015844335.1). Taxonomy (NCBI): domain Eukaryota; kingdom Viridiplantae; phylum Streptophyta; class Magnoliopsida; order Poales; family Poaceae; genus Chrysopogon; species Chrysopogon serrulatus. Next base: position 136,798 of record JADLZL010001811.1, read on the forward strand.
AATATCTGTGTCATAAACGGAACATGCTATTGCTTTTGTGCAGTTCACTGCATAGTGCATAATGATACTTATGAATGAATAATTATACAGGTTTGCTTATCTTTGAAGATAAATACTAAACCTAATTAGCATAGGCTGGTCAGATGACACACCTTTTCCTAAATATGGTCCTTGTATGAACTCCTCAATTTGGAAAGTTTCTTAAAAAAAACTGGTAAGTGGGTGGGTCTATAGCATGGATTGCAAAAGGAATACCAAATCGTTAAATGTCTTCCTCACTAAGAAACTATAGTTCAGTAACATTGTAATGACATTGATGTGTCAATTGATGAACACATTTCAATGTGAACGATATGCGGGCCTTGGATCTTATATCGCTTTGATGTCGGGATCTAGGCAGCCAATTATTTTGTAGTTCTTGTTTTTTCGGGGGTTTGTTTCTTTGGTGTAGTGAAGCATGATTTAAAAAGTTTGAGATGAGCTAACCACGCTTACCACATGGTTGCTCCTATATATTTTCCAAGGAAGAAAACACATCCTTTTGCCACAATGGAGGGAAAAATGGTGAGGTTCGAGGCTGTAGAGTAAAACTGGCAGCCGCTGAACCGAATGCTTGAACTTGGGCTACACTCTGGCTAAGGATGGCAACGGGTAAAAACATCCGTGGATACAGGTATCACAGATCCACACCTGAGAGAATATCTGTGCCCGCGCCTGCGCCCACCACCCGCCATGGGCAGCACAATGCACCCGCGCTCACTATCCGCAGGCATGCCCGCATACCCCCAGCCATGGAGAAGATGATGACGGCCTGTGTCAGAGCTTTGGTGCGGGGAGGACGGCGGTCGGTGTCGTAGACACGGAGCAGGGAGGATGGCAACTGGCGCCGGGGAGGCGCGATTGGGGGTCTGGGAGGCACGCGTCGTGAATGGAGGAGCCGCGCTCGCCGCGAGTGGAGAGGCCGGAGGCGCGATGTGACGACGCGACCGCGATGTGTGGGGAGGTGGGTCGCATGGGTGAGGGTGACGGGCTGACAGTGGCTGCTGGTGGGAGTGGTAAGTGATCGGGAATTTGGGATGAATGAAACCCCATAATCTGATTATCTGAAGTATATAGAACTGGTTCAGGGTTTAGCTTTTTGATTTATTCATACATACGACCTGAGTACATATAGTCTCTCCCCTGCTGACTTAGCTACTATACCTTCTAGAAACGAACTCCTAACAACCTGGATAACAATCTGAATTTAACTTCATCACTTAGCAACCTCAACTCCCTAACTACTTGAATTGGACATGCTCACTGTGTTGTCCTGCCGTGCATGATGCTTGATGTCGGTATACTTGGCCCTAATGGCACATTTTTTTCCTTACAAATTGATACTTTTCTGATATGATTATAATTTATAATACATGACTTGGACAATTATTTAGTCACAACGATGATGACTTAGACAATTATTTAGTCACAATGAAATTTATTGTTCTTTATGATTTTCTTTAACAGATGATGGAGGGAATATGTGGCTTAATGATACTATTGGAGTTATTCCTAAAAATTCTTGGTCAATTGACCCATTTGGTTATTCGTCTACAATGGCTTATTTGCTTAGGAGAATGGGTTTCCATAACATGTTAATCCAGAGAACACACTATGAGGTGAAAAAGGAGCTTGCAATGAAAAAGAATCTTGAATATTTGTGGAGGCAGAACTGGGATATTGAAGAAACAACTGACATATTTGTTCACATGATGCCCTTCTATTCTTATGATATTCCACACACGTGTGGACCGGAACCAGCTATCTGCTGCCAGTTTGACTTTGCTCGAATGCGTGGTTTCCGTTATGAATCCTGCCCATGGAGATTTGATCCTGTTGAGACAAGTTCTGACAATGTGCAAGAGAGAGCAACAAAGCTTCTAGACCAGTATAGGAAAAAATCAACCCTTTACAGAACGAATACACTTCTCATTCCTTTGGGTGATGATTTTCGATATGTTAGTGTGGAGGAAGCAGAGGTACAATTCCGCAATTATGAGAAACTCTTTGATTACATAAACTCAAATCCCCATCTTAATGCTGAAGTCAAATTTGGTACCCTGGAGGATTACTTCTCCACATTGAGAGATGAAGCTGAAAAGATAAACTATTCACGGTCAGGTGAATTGGGTTCTGCTGAGCTGCAAGGTTTTCCAACACTTTCAGGAGATTTCTTTACCTATGCAGATAGAAAGGAGGACTACTGGAGTGGTTACTATGTATCAAGGCCATTCTTCAAAGCTGTTGACCGTGTACTAGAACAGACGCTCCGTGCCTCAGAGATTCTGTGTTCATTTGTTCTAGGATACTGTCAGAAGCTTCAGTGTGCGAAACTCCCCATCAGCTTCTCACACAAACTGACAGCAGCAAGGAGGAATTTGGCGCTTTTTCAGCATCATGATGGGGTAACTGGCACAGCTAAAGATCATGTTGTGGTGGACTATGGGAATCGAATGCACACTTCACTGCAAGATCTACATTTATTTATGTCCAGGGCAGTCGAAGTGCTTTTAGGAGATTTCCATGATAGATCTGACCCTACATTATTATCACGTTTTGAGCCTGTGCAGGAACGGTCAAAATATGATGTTCAGCCGGTACACAAGGTTCTTCACCCTCAGGAAGGGAAGGCACAGTCAGTTGTCTTTTTTAACCCATTAGAACAGACAAGGGATGAGATTGTTATGGTTGTTGTAAGTAGTCCAGATGTTTCTGTTCTCAATTCAAATGGGTCCTGTTTGCCAAGTCAACTTTCCCCTGAGTGGCAGTTTGTCAGCGATGAAAAGATTTCGACTGGTCAGCATCGCCTTTATTGGAGAGCTTCTGTTCCTCCACTAGGTTTGGAGACCTACTATGTGGTTACTGGGCAGGATTGTGGAAAGGCTATTCCTGCTGTAGTGAAAACATACACAGCTGCACAGGAATTTCCTTGCCCTGAACCATATGATTGTTCAAAGCTGGAAGGCAAAACAGTGGAGATGAAGAACTCCAATTACACTCTTTCTTTCGATACAAGTCATGGTCTCCTCCAGACAGTAACTCGTCACAAGGACGGGGAACAAACTGTGATAGGTGAAGAAATTGGCATGTACAAAAGCCATGGAAGCGGGGCATACTTGTTCAAACCAGTTGGGGAAGCTCGCTCAATTGTTGAGGAAGGAGGACATTTCATCCTTACTGAAGGGCCATTGGTTCAAGAAGCCCATTCTCTTCCAAAGACAGAGTGGGGTAAGTCACCTCTCTCACATAGTACACGAATGTACAATTGTGGGGACTCTATACAAGACATGCTGATCGAGAAGGAATACCATGTGGAGCTTGTTGGCCATGCTTTTAATGATAGGGAACTGATTGTCAGATACAAGACAAATATTGACAACCAAAGGATCTTCTATTCTGATCTAAATGGCTTTCAGATGAGTAGGAGGCAGACATATGACAAGATCCCTCTACAGGGAAATTATTACCCAATGCCATCACTTGCCTTCTTGCAGGATTCACATGGTAATCGATTTTCTGTACACTCCAAGCAGTCATTGGGCGCAGCAAGCTTGAAAAATGGATGGCTAGAGATTATGTTGGATCGTAGGTTGGTTCAGGATGATGGCCGTGGTCTGGGGCAGGGAGTAATGGACAACAAGCCCATGAATGTTATATTTCATCTCCTCAGGGAGTCCAATGTCTCAGCTTTGCCTAAAACCCATAGTTTGCTTACTCTTCAACCTTCTCTCCTCTCGCACCGTGTTGGGGCACACCTGAGCTACCCAATGCATGCTTTTATGAGCAAAAAACCTCATGAAAAATCCTTCAAGCTGGCTCAACAGTCATTTGTTCCATTAACTGCTTCTTTGCCATGTGATGTGCATGTTGTGAATCTGAAGGTCCCTCAGCCCCTAAAATTTCCCCACACTGAAGCAACAGAGCCGAGATTTGCTGTTCTGTTGCAGAGGAGAGGCTGGGATGCATCATACTGCAAAAGGGGTGGACTGCAGTGTACAACAGTTGGCGAAGAGCCAGTTAATCTATTCTACATGTTCAAAGATTTGTCAGCTATGAATGTGAAGGCGACTTCGCTGAACCTCTTACATGATGACCCTGAAATGCTAGGTTATCTTGAGCAGATTGGTGATGTTGCCCAGGAGGGAAATGTTCTTATCTCACCAATGGAGATTCAGGCATACAAGTTAGACCTACAACCACCATCATTACAAGAAGAGTAGTTTGTTAAAACAGTACATGCATATTGAACAGCCCTAGACATTGAAGATGGATCTTCCTGAAAATTCTTGGTAGGCAGTTAGATAGTACCGGAACAGCAGTGCTGCATGTATACATGTCATTTTCTGTGATTGAACTTCTGGAAGTTGCTGGCAGTTGCAGATGAGGCATTTGGTTGCAGCCTTGTCATCCACGAAGGTGTATACACTTCTTGTTCTTGGTAATATGGTCAACAGATTGGAAGATTTGGAACACATTGAAGCAGAGCTAATTTGACTACGGACTTGTGTGATCACACAATTACTGTGTTGCTCCGGCCAATGCTAACATAAGGATTACTTGTATCAGAGCAAGTTTTGTATAATTCTGTTTTGCTTGCATCCTTTTTGTAGTGCCATCATCCTGCTGGCAAAAACCTGAGATAGTTTAGGTATGTGGTTCTTGCTTTCGAGATCTTTATATTGTATGTACAAAATTCTGCTTGTAAGCATGCGAGGATTGCTGGGAATGCTTCGCCCAGGTTCTTTTTCTGGGCATTTTCATGGATCCTGCCTACAAAGCTGACCAGCTTTAACGTTGTTTGACACTATTGTTTGCTGCCGTATTTTGCCAAAACCAGATCAACTAAAATTCTGCTTGCTACTGTATGATTGCCTACCTCATCTAAGGATCAACGTGATATGTGATCGGTTTGTTGCTGCGTTTGGCAAGCCCTTGGTTGGTTGGTTGGGTTCTGATATCTTCTTTATTTGTTTGGATGCTACGCTTTTGGATTGCCATACTCTTTTTTTTTTTTTGGCGAATCGGATTGCCATACTCCTTGTACCCACTTTCTTGCCATTGGCCACAATGGGAGGAAGTATAGCCACCTGCTGTTACCTGACACGTTTGTCGTGCTCTAAACCCTTTTCCCTACTTTCATGATCTCAGCACACCCAGCGAAATTTCGTGTGACAACACTTGCGACTTGCGAGCACATGAATCACTGTATAGAAACTATTTACAAGCAGTACAAGGTACATCCGTGACTGAACATACAGAGTCGATTCTCAATTTTTCTCATTGCTAAACTCTACATATGCATGATACCCTCAGCAAATGTCCACCGTATGATTACCGAGCCAGTGATGAGGGTCTTGCTTTAGAGTTTAGGCTGTATATCAGGGTCTGAACCCTTGACAATTCATGAATAAAGCCTCATAATTCGTATGATCTAATTCAGCTCTAAGCTTGGAGAAAAGAAAAGTTCAAAAATGAACCAACGGTAGGATCTTCAAACACTCAGCCTTCTTGCTAAAGCAAGTAGTTCTCACTTCACATGGACCACTTCCTGTCACACCTAACTCAGCCTGAAGATGCAAAGGAGTGAGAATTAGTTGACAATCGACTGAATACGGAAAAAAATGTTATAAGAAGCTCATGCAAATTCAACAATGAACATAGGTAACTCTGTGACAGGAAGTAACAAATAGCCAATGATGCATTGTGCGATGGATTGGCACCATAATTGAAGTCATTCTAATTTGCTATGCAAGAAACCAACAACTTTGATGTTAATATGTTACTATCAGTCGCTAAGGCGTCCTGAGCACATTTGATTGGCCTACCTAACATAATTGCGTGAAACAAAACAGTTTCTTGGTTTGGCATCTATTACCTTACCTTGATCTGTATTGAGCCGAGTCTCTTCTCCTCCCTTCCTGGGAAACAGCTATGGTCCTTACAGATGAATCATTTGGCTCTGCTAAGGGATTGGTGACAAAACTGCCATGAACTCCAAACTTCTGCCTGTCCCACTTGTGAGAACTTTTGCTCTCCTCGGAGTAGTTTGGTGCGTCCGATACAGAATACCTGGAAGTGTATCTACCTCCATCATGTCTTCTCCAGAACTTTGGGCTCAGAATGCAACAAGCATTTGTGTCAGGTTCGCTGTTTGGAATCCTTCCTGAGGAAGCAGCCAAATCACGGGATATCTCGTCCAATACCATCTCCAGCCCATTCACCCTTGTCTCCAAGGAGCGTATTCCATTCTGGGAGCTACCCATGAATTTCTGATGAGACAAAAGTAATTAAAGGTCAAATGTGTTTTCTGTTTACAAGGAGTAACTGGGTATGATTAAATGCTATGCATGGTTTAGAACATCTTCCATGTAAGTATGTAACATGGATAGCTGTTTAGACATAAGATGTCAAATACAAAATTTAACTATTGTAAAAAGTATATTGCCTATATGATATGTGATCAGAACATTGGCTGATGCTTTTTACAGATGCAAACTATTGATGTTCCTGATAACCAGAGTATGCGTGACACATGAAAGATATGCTTACAAGAAGTTGGTAATTAAAACATTGCCGTATTGCTAGTGAATGATGTACTGTGGTCCAGGTTTCCCCCACACACTGATCAGGTCTGAATGCATACTGATTTGACTAGTGCTTGGAGGACACATTGAATGAATGCATGATTTATACCAAACGGTCAGTGCTGCTCACTGAGACCAAATAATAAGCTCCTATTAAATATCCTGATGCAAGAACAGGATGAGACCCCCTTCATGCACAAACCAGGCCCACATTGTACCCCCAAAAAAAAAAAAAAAAAAAAACTCCAGTAGGTCCTGGTTCTTTTACATAGGGAATGAGTAGCTTGCAACAAAGTTTGCTTCGTGTAAATTTTTTCCAAGCAACAAGATTTTATCTTTTATTCGTTTTATTTGGCTTTTATGTCATCATGTAGGACATCTCATCTGCTCACGCACAGAGGAGATTCTTAAGCAAACAAGGGGGAAAAGATGAAAAATGGAATATCCACCTTATTATGAAGAACAAAGAATTTCAACAAATTATTGACGTATGATACATTGTAACAAGGGATAACTACCTGGAGAAGATTAAGCAAACTGGCCTGCTGATTCTCAATCTGAACCAGCTGCATCCTGATTTTCGACAGGTCCTCATCTTTGTGTGCAGACTGAAATTCCTCAGTTTCCTCAGTCTCAGCCGTCTCTTCCAAGTCACCTTCCCCACTGTATGGAACAACTCTGGATCCTGACTTGGGGCCAGTCAACTTCTTGTAACCCTTCTCACCAGTCTTCTGAAACAGCACCCTCCGCGCTTCAAGCCTCTCCCTAACACTGCACTCTTTCACGAGCTTCTCCTCGGTCACCATTTTGACTGGCGTTGCATCTGGAGCGACAGCAACACCAGCCCTGTCCTCAAATTTCTTGGCTTGGTCTGTGCTGCGGCGCGAAGGGGGCAAACTTTTCTTGCTTATGATGGAAGGAGGGCTGCCTTTTCTGTTGATGGCATTGTGCGATTCATCCGGTGGGGGCTGCCTGTTAGTCGGCCATGAGTTCCTCCTTGTAATTGAAGGGGTAGTAGAGGTGGAGCCCAAGGATTCAGCGGGGTATCGGCCATCACTTGCAGTCTCTGTCCAATTATACAATCAAACAAATGTTAGAAAAGAACATCCATAGTCTGAATATCTCTAGTACAGACAACTAAATCCATCAAATGTTGTAATATCATGCATGTTGCGGGGAGTATCTAAAAGAAAAGGTTATAAAAATACACAATACTCTTTTTCTTAGCATAGTTTTTTTTAAAAAAAAAAACAACTACTATTTATTCTTCAGTGTGTTTTACTATTACCAAGCAAGGACTATCTCTGTCTTTTACCAAGCAGTTTTTTTTAGTTAAGTGTACTTATTACGGTATGCAGTCCAAACTCCAAACCCTGAACCAAGCGCAGACCTTTAGTTCACCCAAAAGACAAAAGGAAATAAAAAATAGTGACTAGTCGATCCTCATGAATAGCCACATCACCTGTGAGAGGATCTAGACTGGGACGATGGTGGCACGTCGAAGGAGCAGACCTCCTCATCCAAATCTGGGATCTCCTTCCATGCTTCGATCATCCGGTTCATGGACTCGCGCACTATTTTGACCTGCATTGTGCCGAGAAGGTGTCAGAAATGTCGAGAAGCCGCAGCAGATCTACGAGGATGGCGTGGTATGCGGCCGACCTTATCGAATCTCTTGGCTTCGAAGACGGTAATGCAAGAAGATTTGTGTGAAGCGAGGTCGTCGCCGTGCTCGAGGGCCAACAACGCGAGCGCCTCGGCGGCAGCCTTCCTGGCGGCCCAATCATCGCCAGCGAGCGCGTCGCGGAGGCAAGGCACGGCGGCCGAGGCGGCGCCCCGCCGGAGGCGGCCGAGGCGGTGCCGATGAGGGAGATGAGCGCCGGCTTGGCCTTGAACGCGGCGCTGCGGAGGAGCTTGTAGAGGCGCGGGAGGAGGCCCCGGAGGTAGGCGGCGAGGTCGTCGGTGGGCTCGGACGCCTCGACGGCCGCCGCGGCGGCGAGCGCGGCGGCCAGCTGCGCGCACTGGTCCTGCTCGTGGAGCAGCGCGTCCGCGAGCGGGGCCAGCGCGGCCGGCGGCGACGCGGCGGCCCCCGCCGCGGCGCGGGCCGCGTCGACGAGCGCGGCGCGCACGGAGGAGTCCGGGTCCCTGACGCGGCGCAGCGCGGCGGCCAGGAGCCGGGGCACGAGCGGCGCCACGGCGTCGCGCGGGTGCTCGCCGGCGACGAGCGCGAGGAGGCGGAGCGAGTGCCGGCGCAGCGGCGTCCGGTCGGTGGGGCGCGCGTCGGAGACCGCGGCCACGAACACGGGGAGCTCGTCGGCGTCGAGCTCGCGCGCGATCGCGTCCAGCTCGGCGGCCGCCATCGCCTCGGTGTCCCGGTCCGAGAGCCGCAGCAGGCAGCGGTTCACACGCTGCTTCATGGGCTCCCTCGGCGCGGGGCCCATTGGTGGTGCCTAGTGTAGCAGCTTCACTGCTCCGGGAGCGGACGGCGGAGCCCGAGCCGTCGCGCCGGGCTCGGTGCGGTGCAGGTGGTTGGGTTTTTGGGTGTGGAAAGAAAGGTGGCTTGGAGAGTGGGAGTCCGGAGAGGCAGGCAAAGCAGGCGGCGAAGCGGGGACGATGGCGTGGCGGGTACTAATAGCTCGAGGAAGGAGGGGGGATGGCTGGCGGGTGCCGGGTGGGAGAGGGAGAGGGAGGCCGCGGGGGCAGGATGACGGGAGGGGAGATGAGCTCGAGATCTTGGAGTGGGCTGCGTTGCGCTGTGCATTAATTAATTGTCTTTTTTAGCAGTAGTATTTCGATGCCATCTCCGAGATGGCGATGCTTTTTCGGCCATTGGTGCCATTTCTGGAGATGTTTTATGGAATTTGCTAATTCCAGTTGGAGCAGTATAGTACTCCTAGTTCTAGCAGAATGGTTGGTGGCGTTTGGTGTGACGAGCGGTGAAAATGCTGAGTGTGAGAGCAGCTAGCTTCTTTGGTTGGTGGTGTTTTCCCCCGGAATTGGTTTTGGTTGGTCACGAGTAGCTGTGCCTTTTGTTTACCCCTCTCTAGTAAATTTAGGGCTACGTCATGTTTATGGAGGAAGTAATAATGGGAAATGAAAAAGGTGTCAGCTATTAGGCTAGAATTTCTGGCGATTGCAGTATAGCACAACCAGCTAATGATAAAAGTATGTATGATGGCAGCAATGAGAGAAAACTTTCCTGGTAAGAAAAAGGTCATTAGACAAAATTTAGTTTTCATTATGATTCCTAGAGCCTTTTTATGCCATAACTTCTCAACAGATGGTGTAAGCCGCTCAGTTTGAGGATTCCCTACAGAGTGAAAAAAAGAAAAGACTGCTTGTCACTATGAACTCACCTTTGGATACCGAAGCCCATTGATTTTTTTTTGTTTGATAAAGTCCATCTATCACTAAAAAGTCTAAAAAAAATTTTAATGCTAGTAAATTCTAGAATAAATTTAGAAAAATCTAAACATCCATGTCAAGTCGTTCTACATTAATTTTACCATTAACAATACTAAATGATATTATGACAACAAAAATCATAATCACAAGACAACAATATTCAGAGCAAAATAGGTAGTAAACTTTTTTACGAACTGTAGTGCAGACACGTTCACATATATAAATACATATATCCACGACACAAATGAACGCACACATGCATATACATACATACACTCACAAGAACACATCGGGGGCATGTTTTCAATGCATATTTTCTCCTATTCCTGTGTTTTCTATGAAATTCCTACGTCCCAAATATGCTCTTATCCTATAAGCTTTGAAAGACTGAGCCGATATATTTCTAGATTTGACAAAGTCACCATAAATATTTTGCTGTCGCAAACACGTTGTCTATCTTAAAAAAAGTAATACGAGCACCTATTTTAGGTTAAGATTTAAATTCAGGGGAGCAGGTTTAGCAACGAGAGAGGTAACTGGCCGTGATACACTAGATAATAACTAGGGCCCAAGCTACAAGCAAATGAACCCTGGTCCACTGTTTTTTCAAACATATGGTGAAAATAACATGGTAACAGTAAACAGATAAATCACACTATAACAATATTTAAGAGCAAAGATAGTAGATAATTTACATGATAACTGTAAATAAATAAAAGAGTATCACGGTCCAGTGGCTGAGTACCTTACAAATCTCGCTGGGTGCCATTGCTGATGTAACTGTGCATCGAGATCGACAAGCATGTGACTAGAAATTCCAAACTTTTATCCACAACTGCCTTTGTCACTAAGCTGTTGCCTGCTCGATGGACCAATCTGGCAAACCAGTTTGATTTCTTACAAAATCCAAGCGTATCATATAATATCTCATTACTACCATACAACAACATACAGTATTATTGAGGATGCACTCTGTGATCTACTGATCTGACATGACCAATGGGAGACCTGCAATTCCATGGTCCTCCAGGTACATGACCTTTCTCTATTCCCTTGCCGAGGTGTCAATCCAGCAGTCGGTGAAACCGTGGATGGATATTCGCATGGTTACATGTGTTTTGACAGATGTGCACATGTAATGCCATGTGACCGTGCTTTGTTTTTTGCATGCTTGGTTCCCCTCGACTGGAGGCTGGGTGTGGGGGTCACTTTACTGACTTGTTTGTTTACTACACAGTCTGATTTCTTCCACCAGAAAAAAACCAACTGCTCCAACGAAACCCAGGGAAACTGCGTGGCTGACATCGCCTTTGCATCAGCAAGCTCTCTTGGTTCCGTAAACAAAAAGTTGGAAGATTTTTAAAATGTGTTTGGGAGACTTGCTTTGTGGTGTGCTGTCACCTGTCAGTGCTCAGGCACAATGCTGTACCAGCTTTCAGTGTACAATTTTCATTTGATGATATTTGATATGGTCAAATACACACGCGACACGCAGAAATCTGTTGCTGATTCTTGAGCTTGAAGAACAGGCGATGTTTTCTCACCGACACAAAGAAATGTGTTGCTGAGCTTTGAACTTGAACGGGAAGAAGAGGTTTTCTCACCCTGGTATATCGCAAAGTGCGACAAGTGTCGTCACTTAAGAGGGAATTATGACGTGATGGCTGGTTTGCTAGGGATTGGGATAGGGATAGAAATCATTTATCCCACCCTCTAAAAATCTCAACCATCCATTCTTTCCATATCATTTAATTAATCCTAACCACTCATCTATTTCCCTATCCCTATCCTACCTCTCATTTTCCATTATCCAAACAGCCCCTGAAGTGAAGACATGGAATAAATAAAATGCGTCTCACTTAGACTCTGTTTGGCTAATAGTTAGCTGCTAATAATGAACTTCAATTCTTTGGCTAATAGTTAGCTGCTAATAATGAACTTCAATTCTTTGATCAAACAAGTCTGGCTAACAGTCTAGGTAATATCCAAACTAACGATTAGTTGGGCAAACCAGCTAGTACTGGCAACTAGTAATGGATCCAAGCATGACCTAGGTTGCAAGAATATGGTGAATGGGTGACTGCCTTCTATAAATAGACTTAGTGCTTAATTGCAGGTAGCTATTGATTTTTGTGTCGCCCTTTGAGAGCATGCTTATTTTAACTTGAGTCTGAATTCGTTATATTGGATGGTTGGATATAAAACTTATGTAGAGATCAGAATACAAATCTGTTTTTCTTAGGAAAATGTTTGGTACACACTCTGAAATTTTTTGGTTTTCCATCTAGATGCATATATAAACTCTCAAATTGCATATTAGAAAAACTTATTACTGTATCTTGGTTGTCAAAATTATTTTAATTAAAACATCTAAAACAAACACTTGTTATTAGCTGAAGGAAGTATGTGCCTGCGACTACAGACAGTGGAACACCCTGCTGTCCCTCAATTTTATAACTATTTTCCCCTGTCTAGCGCTAGTAGAGCACATGATTGTAAATCTATACTGGTACTGAATAGCTAGCAATTAGCAGTACAGAGCACAGAACAGATTAGACTAGTGATTGATGATTAAGCTTCCACATATACTAATCAAATATTCATGTGAATTCGAGCCAGAGACTAGTGATACAGCATATACCATTACAAAAAATCCAGTTGGGAACAAATAAAAGAAAGACAGAGAAGAATACTATGGAAAAAAAAAAATGCCAACTACTTTATAGCTCCTTATCTAAAAAAAAACTACTTTATAGCTAGACCATCCCTACCAAATGATGATTGATCTAGACATCGCAACACGAGCAGGTTAGACACAATTGTCGAAATATTCTACGATCACGGCTTGAGATTAACACAGCCTAAGAGGCTAAGACTAGGATTAAATCAGTACCTGCGACAGTAGCAGCAGGTTGGGAATTAGGATAGCCGGCTTCCTAACAATCGTTAAAAGGGTGTACGTTCGTCCATTTCTGATAGATGGTAAATGCCACTATCAATTTTCAGCCAGTTTTGAAAAATGCGACTGGTCGAGCATAAGTCGTCCGCATAGCAAATCTTTTCTCTATCAAGGATATAGGTGGCTCATCAATTTGTGGGGAAGAGGCTTTCAGATTATGAATGAAGCTATATGCAAGAAGTGAAGCAGACAAGGGATGGAAAATAAACTTCGCTGAGAATGATTTAGCGCACCTTAACGAAAACTCTATGGTGCTAGATTGAGGGCCCTTGACAGGGCTTGTAAAGGGCCACACCGACTCCGGCTTCTCAAAATGCCCTGTTAAAAAAAAAAAACCTCCACGTTCTTAATGATCAAAACCGTGTTTTCTTTTAACTAGTAGGAGCCGAAGCCAAAAGTATCTAGTTTAACTAGTAGGAGCTTTAGCCAAAAGCACCTTAACTAGCAGGCAAAACCGTGTTTTTTTTGACTCAGAAGAAAACTAAACCGGCATAGTATATGTTCAATTCAGCATAGGACTGTGTCACCGTGTGCAGTTCCTCGCATGCATGGCTGAAGTCTGTGGGCTGTGGCCGACATGCAGGCAAGGTAATTGGATGACGAACTCGCAAGATCTGCCAAAGCTCAGGCGATCACGAGCTGGCGTAATGTTATCTCCGACAGCCATCACGCCCCCTCCCCGGCCAAGCGCCGTCAAGCATGTGCGCGCGCGGCCGCGGCCGCTCGGCTGGCCCTGGCCGTGGCCGTGGCGGGCCCTCCAGCCTCCAGCCATCTGTGCGCAGCCGCGTGTAAGCCGGCGGCCGGAAACGAACAAAAAGGCCACCGTTTTTTTTTTTTTTTTGTGAACCCCACTGCCATCCGCGCTCGCTGCCGCCTGGCTGGCTGGCCGCCCAGCCAGCCGAGGCCAGCCCGTGCCCGATCCCTCGCCGTACGGCCCCCTTTCATTTCTGGTGAAACCACACGGCTCCTCATGTATCCGCGGTCGGTTTGGCTGAGGCCTCCGCGCCTTTGATCGCGTTTGCCTCGCCGACGCCAAATTCAGTGCGGTGACGACGACGGGACGCGGCCGCGCGCTCCACGGCCGTGAACGTGGTTAGCCAGCCAGCCAGCCACCAGGGTCTGGCCATCCTGCGAAACTCGGTCTGGTCAAACCATGTGTTGCCTTCGAGTTGATCTCGGTGCCTAGCAGCCTAAATGCATGCATGCGCACAAGATGTTCGACGGAGGATTTTGCACTTGCCTGCACGGCCAAAGCTGTCCAAATTTGTGACAGAGACAGTCTGTTTGGTTGCTAGCCAGCGCACGCCGTGCCACACCCATATGGCTGCCACGGAGAGCTGGCTAGAGTTTGGTTCCCTGCCATGGCACAGACAACTGTGGCAGCCACGAGTTCTGCGCCTGCTACTTGGTTCCTAACAAAGCTGTGGCATCCACTAGTACTTTCCACGCGCACGAAATCACGCCACGGCTGTAGCGCCGAAAATATCATCGCCTGAGCTTCGACGGCATTGTTGCAGCATGGCGAGCCACAAAAGCTTTGGCAGCCTACGCATGCCGTGGCAGGCCTTGGGTGGCCAACCAAACATGCTCAGGTCAGCTATATAGTTTCCGGCCATGCACAACCTACACCGTACTCATCGCTCCGTCCTGCCCTAGGCTATAGGCTTTCTCCGGCCAACACCCGCCGTCAACGGCGTGTAGGCGTGGCTGTGAGTGAACTATAAGCTTGTTCGTTTTAGCTAAAAAGTTGTTTCAGCTTATCAGCCAACAATGTTTTCTTCTTATAGAAAATCAGCTGTTTTAACAGTGTTTTGGCTTATCAGCGGACTTATAAGTCCTGCCGAACAGCCCCTATGTAGTGTAGCTAGGCTAGGCGTGCAGCTGGTCACCTGCGTATATGGCCGTATATATGCGTACTACGTACTCAGTCTTCACGTGAACCCACGGGCCCTCGTCTTGGTCTCCCGCGGGGCGCGCGGCCGGTTCGCGCGCACCGACCTCGCGTGGACGTGGTCGTCACGCGCGCGCGGACGACGAGCGGCGGATGGGACAAAGGAGTGGCAGTGGTCGGCATGGGCAGTCGGGCGACGGCCGTGCGCGTCGAGTCCTCTCCTCGCTCCTCGCTTTGTGCAAGCCAGAAAGGAGATTCGTTCGTACTAGTACAGTAGCACCAAGGTGTGGTCGTCGCGTGGTGGCAGTGGAACTCGATCTGGTCGGTGCGAGTCGTCGTCTCGGCTCGGAGCACTGCGAGTTGACGCGTGGAGCTTTCTTTTGCTTTACCGGGCACGTACGGAGAGTAGAGTCTCATGATGATTCTGCAGGTAGTATAGATTCGCATGCATGGCTCTAGGCTGCCTAGCACGCTAGTGCAGTACAGTACATTTGTCGCGATCCTCAGCATGCACATCTGTACAGTACGTACTAGTATAGTACTATGTGTGTGTGTGTCAATGTAAAGAGAGGAGGCCAAAGTAGACAGACGGACAGGACAAACCTTTCCGGGGGTCAGTGAAAAGCCAGAATTCCGGGCTCTACTACCACCTCGCAGATCATCGCAAGAACAGGGCAATGGCAGTGCATCGTAAGCCGGAATTCCAGGCTCTATACCATGCATGTCCTTGGAGTGTGGCAAGCAAGCAACAAAGCCGTCTGCCCCGCCGGCCCGGGCCGAGCGATCGATCAACAAGTGCGTGTCAGGCCTTAGGTGAGGAGAGGACCGGCCGGCCGGAACACGCTGCCGCCGTCTGCCCTCAGATGCGTGCAACCAGCAGGCAGCAGGTGTCCAGGTCCCAGGCACCCCCATGCACGTGATGATGGCATTATATTTTGCCTGATGTGCCGTACTTGCACCGTGCACGACGCCTTTTCGGCGAAAGCCCTGTAACCTCAAGGCGAAACAAGAGCGTGACGCCGTCAGGGACGGAGTCCGTGTGGGGAGCGGCCAAATATAGCCCTTGTTCAGGTGGAACGAAAGTTGCAAGTTTTTCCACTCTCTCCATCACATCAATTTCTACACGTATGTATAGAGCACTAATATAAGTAAAAAATATAACTAATTACACAGTTTAGTTGTAAATCACGAGATGAATCTTTTGAGTCTAGTTGGTGCACAATTGGACAATATCTTACTATTACTAATTAGAGGCCCCAACGGAGGCTCCACATTAATCCTCACAAGATGCGCTAGGAAAAAAGATAAATGTTAGAAATTCTCACATTAATCAGAAACATCTAGCCATTAATCGTAAAACTATAGCTATCCATAACCACTAGATCTATTTTGCTTTTTTAAAAAAATAAGTCATCTCTATCATTATTAACAAATAAATAGCCTAAAATCTATGTGCGGCCAAAACAAACTTTCACCGCCGCACAAAAATCTTGGTCAGCTATTGGTGTTCACACGTTGATCCATTTTGTTTTTAAAGAATTAATCCCCTCCATTATTATATAGATAATTAAATTAAATTGCCTAAAATATAATTGCTCTCGGCAACAAATTAACTTTGGCTGTACAAATCTTTTGATCGGCCGTTGCTCTTCACGTTGGTTGGTCAATGGATTAACAATTATATAGATAATAATTAAATTGAATAGTATAAAATCTAATTGTGTTAATTATATAGATAATAATTAAATTGAATAGTATAAAATCTAATTGGCCGCAATAACAAACTTTGTCCGTACAAATCTTGATCGGCTGTTGTTATTCACGTGAGTTGGTCAATGTATTAGCAAAATCCAACTATTACTAATTAGAGGCCCCAACGGAGGCTCCATATTAATCCCGACGAGATGCGCTTAGGAAAAAAGATAAATGCTAGAAATTCTCACGTTAATTAGAAACATCTAGCCATTAATCGTAAAACTATAGCTATCCATAACCACTAGATCTATGCTTTTTTTAAAAAAAAATAATTCATCTCTATCATTATTAACAAATAAATAGCCTAAAATCTATGTGCGGCCAAAACAAACTTTCACCGACGCACAAAAATCTTGGTCAGCTATTGGTGTTCACACGTTGATCTATTTTGTTTTTAAAGAATTAATCCCCTCCATTATAATATAGATAATTAAATTAAATTGATTAAAATATAATTGCTCTCGGCAACAAATTAACATTGGCTGTACAAATCTTTTGATCGGCCGTTGCTCTTCACGTTGGTTGGTCAATGTATTAACAATTATATAGATAATAATTAAATTAAATAGTATAAAATCTAATTGGCCGCAATTTTGTCCGTACAAATCTTGATCGGTTGTTGTTATTCACGTGAGTTGGTCAATGTATTAGCAACATCCAGCAGAACGGTAGTGTTTAATCGTTGGTAAATCTTTTAATAAAAATTCCAAGATGGCTAATCTATTAATAAAACATTAAAACGTCATAGATAATCTATGAACATAAACAAATATAAGATACACATGTGCCCAACGGGCGGTAAAAAAGATGGCTCTCTAGAAAAAATGAGACAATTTCACAATTATCGTCAAGCTATATATCAAAATTTGCTAAATTACTCGTGTTTGTCTATCAAAGATTTTTTGAACGGTTGCCTATGAAAGATAATTCAAAATAACCTTCTAAATTTACATCTCAATTAACCAGTTCTATTATGAAAGATAATTCAAAATACTCAAAAATATTATACCTAAAAATATAGACCTTGAACATTGTGAAAGAATTTAAAATAATTTCTAATATTTTTAAAATTACCCACCTCTATTATTATGAAAGATAATGCTACGTAAGAGCACCTATGTAGGAATTTGGCATAGTTTACTTGCTAAACAAATAGATGTAGCAAGTTAACAAGAGAAACAACAACCTTAAATTTGTTCTTCTCCAACAATCTCCTATAATAGCTTCCTAGATGATTTGGTATTGGAAATCCTGTACTATTTCTAACCAATCAAACCTTTTTAATAGTTTATTTATCTCCTAACCCTTTATCATTTGTAATCCTTTATATTTTCATTAATTTACTCATGCATCCAAGTCATTCGATCTCTTGAGAAAAATGCTATAAGGAGAGTAGACACAAAGTATGTCTCGACAATGAAAATTACGAGTGAAAGGATATTTTGCTTTTTTTTATTATTTTTAAGGATCTCTTTCACCAAACAGTTGGGGGACATTTTTCTTCTTTTTTGCTAAAATAACAAAATAGAGAGTTGTTTCAGAAAACTCTGAAGATTCTCTAACCCCTATCCCCTATGTTTTCATTCAAATTACCCATATATGACGCTACAAAAGGTATTGTAAAGTAAACTATCCACCTCCACCATTATAAAATAAATAAATAAAAATATCTTTAAAAGCTCAATGTAAATAATAAATATATATTACAAATATATTTAAATAAATAATGATAATATATATGCATTACCCCATTCTATTAATATTAGTATATTTGAAATTAATCATATTATACTAACAAATGTCTTAAAATCATATTAATAAACATATAACATTCTCGACTAAAATGTACTATATATCTACATTGATAATATAATCGTTGTTGCAAATTATTGCTCTCAGCCAAGGCTGAGAGTGAATGGGTTCCAAAGATATAAGTGAAACATTAGAGGCAAGAAAGCTCTCCCCCCACGTCAAGGCGGAGAGGTTCTTTATTTATAGTACTCAGGTTATTGTTGGCAGGTTGAGGTGACTCATTTGTTCGGCTAGACATATAAGCTAGCTGATTTCTTTGTGAGAGAAAAAATACTGTTTGAACAACAAAATAATGCTTGATGGTCTCCTTTTTCGTACATACGAGAAAGGAAAATCATAATGGACTTATCCTTCCATAGGTCGTCCAAAGATAATTTCCCCCTCTCGAGCGGTCCTAAAGGCCATCAAAATGACACCCTTTGGAGAGGCTAGATCATGACAAAAAGAAACCCCAACACAAATAAATTTCTTAAGGTAAGATATGTTGGTGCAGACAACATGTGGCTATATCTTTCTGCCTCTCACATAAATCATTATATAACGATTAGATATTAACATCCTCTTGAGAGGAGCACTGCTACACCATCCTATATTATATCTCACATTAAGCTCTACACCTGCCAGTATGATTGTCTATGCCATCATAGTACTCAATTAAGAGTGCAATGTATGACATAAAATCCTTATTTTGAAAAATTATAGAGTTAATAAAAGATAAAATAGCCACAAGAGTTTTAGTTTAACTTGAGTATAAATATCTATATCTGTTAAGAAGATTATAATTTGAAAAAATTAGAACTTAGGTTCATGGCATCATAATTAAGATATGGGCTGCAACAAAAAACCTCCATAGTTTATGCCAATGTTTAAATTTGATGTGTATTAAAAATACACGGAGGTGGCATGAAAGGAAAAAAATGGATATGGATGAAAAAACATATAGATCGATAATTGATAGGTTATCATGACTATTGTGTCTACTATGTTAGAAAAATGAAGATGTAAAAAAAATGTACAAGTAAATATAGTAATTTTATCAGTTAAAAATGTTAAAGAGTAATTAATGCTTTTGTCATGTAAGGTTCTACCCCGTGCGAGAGCACGGGTTGATGGACTAGTTTGCTAAATACAAATGAAAGTGCTACAGAAGTTCGAATGCAAGTTTTTTTGTAAACTGAACAACACCATAATAGGCCCCGAAGTGTACATACAATGGCAAAATATTCGCGCGCGGCACCTTGTGAACTGCTAGTATGCAAAGTTGAGAACTGAGAAAGGCGCTCGTTGTACGAACCATCGTACGCTCATCTAGTCTACATGCCCGATGTTGAAATAACCCAATCTGATCTATCAGTGTCTAGCAAGTGTACGTAGAACCTGGTCCATGATTCCCATTTGGCTCAACTACTGCAAGTGTACGTACTGTAGTGCAACTAGCGCATGTGCCTGGAATTCCTCGTTGGCCGGGACACGTACTACAACAAGAGTCTTGGTCTCGGGTCTCGAGGACGCACGCGGGTGGCCTCGAGGGAGTCGGGAGGGGACATCGTGGCCTGCCGGCGCCGTCAGCGACCGTGTCCGTGAGCGTGCTGTAGCATTTGACTTGTGAATGCTTTGGTTCGCCGCTGCAGCCGCGCATGTGAGCTGCAAAAGCTGGGTTACTCCGTACTACTACGTGTACCATCGTCGCCGCGGGGACGGGCCATCGATCGAGTGGCTTGTCAGAAGCAGATGCACGGCAGTGACGCACCCGGCCTTGCGCACGTGGTGGCGCTGCTGAACTGGCACTGCACGGTGCACGACGCCTTTTCCGGTGAAACACAAGCGAAACAGGACGGAACTACGGGACGGGGAGGGGGGATCCTGCCGACAGGCAACGAGGATCCATGCATCCTTATTGTTTGTTTTATTAGCGTTTAACTGTATTTTTTTTCTCACAACAAATAAATCAGTTTATTTTATCAGCCAGTTTATAAGTAAGACCAACAAATCAGTATAAGGATCCAGATATGGCCGAGCAGCGTGCGGACACGTGTCCTTTTAGTCTTTGGAGTATTAATAAAATGATAGTGTTCGGCTCGAGGGGATCAACACGTACTACGTACGTACGGTGCGTACTAGTAGCATCTCGAAAACAAAACTAAACGCACATGTGTCAACCTTTCTTAAGAGCCAGCTTTCGGCAAAAGAGCTAGCTAGCTGGGCAAAAGCCAATGCCGGTAATATTATTATTAATTAATTAATATTAATATCGTCCTAGACAACAAAGCGCATATGATGCAACAATTGAAAGGAAGCCAATAATGTCTGTCCGTGAAAAGCAAGCAAAAGTCACTCGGATCAGATGGATGGGTGATCTATCCATGTCATGCCGGCCGGCGCCTTGTTGCCCACAGCGGTTCAACCTATGCATGCCAATAATGTTTGGCGAAGGAGCTGTCCAGTCTCCGGCCGTTGCATGCTCGATCGTCCACTCCGTTATGTTGTTGTCACGTGGACTACTTACGTTACCTACGTGTTCCAGAGTCTGTTCAAGCTGGTGTGTGAGTGTGATTGATGTGGTTTGGTTTTGATGAGCCAAATTAAAGAGAAAATCCCGGATTCCGGCATTACGGCAATGCGTCATCCAATCCCGGCCATCAACGACCGGTGCAGTTGACCGAACGCACGATGACGAGCGACGTGAAGTGACCACGGAACAAAAAGCTGTTGTTCAAAACGTCTGTTTGGTTCTCTTCTCACCGAGACTGCATCGCATCTGGACATCCTGGCCGCCGCTGGCCAGGCTCTGATCATGCAGGCCACTGGCGTTTGGATGCCATGCTCTGCAGCGCTAGAATCCAGATAACAATTGTTTGGTTGCATGTTCTGGTTTGTACCTGTGTTCACCGTCCCTTAATTGGTCACGAGGCGCAGGCTCCCAAGAAACGAAAACAAAATCCATTTCTGAGGATGCAGGCTTGGCAGCGCTCTTTGCATGCAATTGGCTAGTCTCTACCGCTCAACCAGCCAACCAATCGCTCAGAGCCTGCACCGCGTGAGCCAGGGCCACCCAAAAAGCAGATAACCAAACGCGCCCTTAACGTCACCAGCGACTATCCCGGCCATGACGGATCCAAGAGTATTTCAGTGTTGTCACTCGCATATATACTAGCATGTTTGGTGCGAATACCAGATAAGTCCAGAGCTTTGTGGAGACTTCCTTAGCTGTCAAGAAGCTATGGTTAAAATTTCAGATTTTTTTGATACTATTGGTAGTTTTTTTAAATTTTTCCTCAAACTCGCACAATATATTCAAACGAGACATGTTTGATATGAACACCAGACAAGTCCAGTACGAACTATGCTTTTGAGATTTCCCCGGTCCTCTGTGGTGATATCATACAAGTATGATCCGAACAAGTTTGATGTGACCTGTTTCTACGCAACTTTTGCAGATTTTGCTCCGACTCAATTTTGTTTTGTTTCGCTGTGTTCTTAATGTTGCTCTAAGTTTATTTACTCACTAGTTAGCTAAAGTGAACATCCGAATTCATGTTCTATATGCTTTGGGGTAGAATTTGGGACAGCGGTCATATTCAAAAGAAAAGAAAACCAAAAATCGATTTTATTCACTCTCCTCTAGTCGCCTAGTTCCGTCCTTTAGTGGGGCTGAAGCTAGCAAAGCCTCAAGTTGAACGGCATTACGGTAATGTGCCATCCAATCCCGGCCATCGACCGACCGGTGCAGTTGACCAAACGCGTGATGACGAGCAACGCGAAGTGACCAGGGAACAAGAAGCTGTTGAAAACTAACGTCACCGGCGGCCACGACGGATTCGAAGGGTATGGCAGTGCTGTCACTTGCGTTGGGTATGCAAATCTTCAACGCAGGTTAGCGGTATTAGTTCTTCTGTGTCGTGGACTCTCGAGAGCTAGCTGTGGGATGTATATATGACATGTACGTCTGTTAAGAGTTTAGACAATACACTTGCCTTGTCATTCTGCATGTAATGTATCGTTGGAAAGGCCTTAACCAAGACTAGTTGACTAACAGAGCATCTCCAACAACTCCTTAAATTTAACTCCTCAAATCTTGAGTTATAGCAAGTTGCTATTTTGTTTGGCAAGTGAAAAAATGATGTGTCTCCAACAACTCCCTATTCTCACTTGGTAAAATTGAAAAACATAGACCCACAAGCCGTACTGGGCCGTCCCTTCACGTTCGTTTCACTTCAATCAGGAACTAGAAGCAGGAGCGAGTGGACCAGTGTAAACTTAGGTGATGCCTGGCTAGTGTCTGCCATGTGGGTCCCTTTTGGGTGATGTGGCGCTGCCCCATTGGCTCTTGTGACGTGGAGTCGGGGAGTGGGCATTGGATTCCTGTGCCCCGTCCTTATCCTCTTTTTTTTTTTTTTTTTTGAACCGGCGTCCTTATCATCTTGACTGAAGCGGACAGCGGAAGAGAGAGAGTAGAGGGAAAAGAAAGAAGGAAAGGGAGACAGAGAGGAGGGAGAAGACGGAGCAGGGGGAGGGTCAGGCGGCGACGGCGCTGTGCAAGGCGAAGGTGGCGGCTCCGGCTCCGGCAGGTTGGCGAGGGGCGGTCCTCCTGCTCACTGCTCGTGAGAAAGGGAAAGAAAAGTGAGAGCGGCCCCGCAGCAACCTTCACCTTCGCCGACGCGGGCTGGCCAGCGCGCGTGGACATGGGCGGGTGCGGGCCGCTCTCACGGCGCCGCCTCCGGCTGTCCCCTGGCGGTGGAGCGTGGGGGCCGCGAAAGCACGGTGGCGATCCGGCAAAGAGGCCGGGCGCGGAGGCGGGCGGCCCGCCTGGCGGCCGCAGCCACCCCAGCTCACGCCTATAGCGTGAGGCGGGCACGGCGTGCGAGGGCGCCCCGTGGTCCGGCCAGCTCGCAGCTCGCCACCCGGCGGCGCAGGCCAGCGCGCGGCGCGGGCGGCGCAGGTGTGCCGGGCTTTGGCGCGGAGCGGCTGAAAACGCTACGGGAGGGAGCCAGCCACGCTGAAATCGCGACGATCTTCCCCTCCGCGCGCGCGGAAATATACGCAGCGTCGGGAGGAGGGATGGATAGCAAGTTGGAAAAGATAGGAAGTGAGAATAGGGAGTTGTTGGAGAAGAAAATTTGTGCTTTTAGCCAATTTATAAGAATAGCAAGTGAGAATAGGGAGTTGTTGGAGATGCTTTCGATCTAAAAATGTGAACTAGTGAATGAACTAATGATTAATTAAGATCTAACTAGTTACTAGTTCACTACTCTACAAAATTCAACTATTTGAATTAGTTGTTACTCCCTCTGGTCCTTAATATCTGGTGTACGCCAGTTTTTTGTTTTGACCATATTATCTGGCGGACTGGGGATTCCAAAAGAGTCAATTAATTACCGGACTGGATAAGCGAAGCGCTGCATGCTGTTGCATGCGTCTCTTGCCTTTATTGTTGGGAAAATTACGGAGGGATACACCAATACGGAGGTGCCAACTAGTATCGGCTGACACAGAGTTAATACGGAAGGAAACACAAAGCACGGCTGTTACTCAGAGTTAATATCTTTCTTGGTCTCTGGAAATAGCCTGTGTACGCCAGATATAGAGGACCGGAGGTAGTAGTTCATTGGATTCAAACATGCCCTTAGAGCATCTCCAACAATCATTTACAAAACTGTTGGAGATGCTCTTAGTCAATCTAATTTTGCGAACTCTGTGCTCAAGCCTGTATATACCTAACACGACGTATATATGCACTCTAATTATATAACTCTGCTAATAATAGGAGAGCACAATGCATGGATGGCTACATCTGCCGTGCGTGCCTGTGCCAGTGGGGCTTGACTGAAGAGAGGACGATATATAATAGTTGCTGCTTGCAGATGATGATGATGATGCGGCCTGCGGGCGTATCCGAGGACACACAACACATGCAGCAAATGATGGTGCTGATAAGCGACAACACGTACATGTTAGGAGTATTAGCATCACTGCATTAGCATTGATTAATGTTGTCCAATTATTTCACATGATATGTTGCTGCTAGCGCTGATATACGTCAGTACGTCCGGCACACTAATAACTCCCTGTAGCACAGCCGCTTATACACTACATTGACCAGTGTCAGTTTTGTGGAGCTCTATCAGTCTCTGCTGCTAACAAACGCATGTGTAGCGTGCGGAGTGTAGGCCCGGTCGTTAAATTCGGTTGCCTACAACCCGGCACTGCAGTGCTAGACACATGTGACGGCTACGTACGTATGACGTATCGCATGGATTTTATGTATGTCGTCTATCCCTTCTGTTTGTTCGGACCGGGCTCAACCGATCATCTTATTAGAATGGGAATAGCCTAGAATGTGAGCAGTCTAGAATGAAGAATCCTATCATATGAAAAGTCATGTAATGTTTTATATAAACTGCAAATCAATGAATGAAAAGTGATATGCGAGTTCTTCATGTTCCGACGTTCCTTTAATATGCCGACATATTCATGGGTCTGCCATCCGTTGTCTTCATAGTTGATCCAGTCTCAATGTTCCACTACTACAAAATTGATTTTGCAAGGCGGTGTATTTTATTAACCGTGACGGTCATAAACTTGAACCGTCATGGTAAATACTTACCATTTACCGTGGCGGTTAAAATATATTTACCGTGACGGATAAAATGGACCGCCACGGTAAATCCATTTACCGTGGCGATTAAAAAATAACCGTCACGGTAAATCATTTACCGTGGCGGGTAAAAAATAACCGCCACAGTAAATAATGGCCAAGCCCACTCCAGCTTTGTGCGGCCCATTTTGGCCCAATAAAGCATGGTCGTATATAAGGCCGAGATGAAACCCTAAAACCTCATTCCCAGCCTAAGCCGCACTCCCTCACTTCTCTCATCGGCCTCTCTTTCTCTTCTCTCCCTCACTTCTTCTCACATGGCCTCTCTCTTCTCTCGCCGCCCCTTCTCCGGCACCACGTGCGGCTGGGGGGGCAAAGCGCTTGGCCTGGCCTTGGCCTTGAGGGGGCCATGACGCATACGGCTTCTTTGGGCGAGGCGCAGCCCACTGGCCGCGGGCCTTGATGCGGGCGAGTCTAGGCGGCCACCTGCCTTGGGGGGCGAGGCGCAGAGCCACGGTGGCCGAGCGCAGCCCGTGGCGGCGGCCGAGGCGGTGATGGCGGCAGTTAAACTATGGATGGGCTCGGTGGGCTCGTCGCTGGATTTTTTTTTGTTTTTCAAAATTGATTAACCGTGGCGGTTAAACTAACCGCCATGGTTAATTCTCGATTAACCATGACCTATTGTTGGTGGCGGTTGAAAAAACTACCACCGTTAATCTATTTTAACCATCACTGTTAAGAATGCTGTAGTAGTGTCCGTTTCTGTTCCGGTTGATACTGCACGAGGGTATAGAATGGGAATAGCCTAGAATATGAGCAGTCTAGAATGAAAAGTCCTAAAGAGTCATGTAATGCCTTATATAAACCGCAAAAATCAATGAATGGAAAGTGCTAAGCCAGTTTCCATCAATTCTATCACATGGCATGAATACTACCACGGTAACTGATCTATCTGCTGCAGATGACGCATTTCTTTGCCTTTCAAGCATGCCGCCAAAAATGCCTAGCGACATCCAGACGCATATAAATAAATACGTACGGTGCAGTATCAACACAGATCCGATGGATGCCAAACATAACAATTAACTCGTATGTAGTACGTTGTGTACACTCTGCAGTCTGAACCATTCGTTTCTGAAATGGATACGCACGCATGTCCATTCCCTTCCCTACGCGCCATGTGCCTGCGTTCCCTGTATCTAACCGCCGCCGTACCGTGGCATTGGCATTGGCATTGGCATGCTGCGATGGAGGGCGATGGCCATGCCCTGCCGCCAGGCGCAGCATGTGCCGCTGCCCCGCCTGCTGGGAATAATAGCCTCTCACGCGACGTGACCACGTCGCGGCGCAGGTGGCCGGTAGTCCCTCCTTCCGGTGGCCGTTTGCGCGCCGCGCGGGAGGCCGGGAGCGAGCGAGCGCACAAAAACATCCCTGACCGTCTCCGGCACCCCATCAAACCCCACACATGCATGCATGATGCAACATGCTGTGTTTTAGTTCCTTGTGTCTATTCTCTTCCGCGCCCGGCCGGTTGTCCTTTGCAATCCTTGTCATCTTTGCTTGTCCAGCTTCACAAGTTGAAGGCTTGATTGCTTGAAGCTGTTCGCCATTCAGGAAACTTATCTGGTGAATATACCACAATGCATTTACAAATACTCCCTCCATTCCAAATTATAAGCCATTTTAACTTTTTTGATACATTCATTTTGTCATGTATCTAAATATAATATATGTCTATATACACAGCAAATTCTATGTCTAGATCCATTTTGCCGGCCGCGTAGCCACGAATTTTGTGCGAAAAATGCCGCGACTTCGACGGAGATAGGTGGGCGCTGTCTAGTGGGGCCCTCCCCTGATTAAAAAATTGCTATTATTTTTGGATTTTTTTTATTTTTGTCTTTGCCGAGTGTCGAGCACTCGGCAAAGACAGCTTTGCCGATCAATTTTTTTTGCTATGTGCCCTTTACCAAGTACAACACTCGATAAAGCCTTTGCCAAGTGCAATATGGGTTTGCCGAGTGCCCTGGGCACTTGACAAAAAAGACGAATCCGGTAGTGACTTTTTCACTTGCCAATTTCTATACAAGCTACTGGTACTTAAAGCATGGTTAATAATAGCCCACCAGTAAACTGTATGATTTTGCCACATCATGTACAACTAACTAATAAGAGCCCACATGTATGATGGTTTGCTAAGACATAGACTAAATACTTAATGTCAGGCCTAAGTCTTTCTCTCACAGAGTTTCTTGGAACCCTTACAGCCTGCTTACAGTACTTTAAAATATTTGCTCTTACATAGCATCGCTGGCTCGCTACAGTAGTGCGTGAACCTCCCCATAAAAAGATCGGTGTAATTAACAGCGTTTATAGTTAAAACAAGCCCCGTAGCGTGTGTAGTGGTTCATCACATGATAGCCTGATAGGTAGCGCGCGTGACAGAAAAGAATCCGCCAAGTTGTTAGTTACTTCCTTCATCCTAGTGTATTAAGGTGTAACCATCTCTAGTTCAAAGACCAAGAAATATATTTAATTCTCTCCCTCAACACTAATATTATTGTATCGATGTATGTGTCTCTAGAAAGAGCACATCTTATATTTCGGGACATGGTCTAGTCCTTACGCACGTCCCCCTGTCCCTCGCGTCGCCCCCTCCGGCGGCTTCGGGGGCCTCACCGGCGCCGCCCCTGAGCACCTCCCACGCGGCTCCTCCTCGGCCGCCGCCGCTGCCCCGGCGTGCGGCGGCGGCGGCCCCGGCCCCCAAAAAAAAAAGGGTCCTGTCGCGTCCTCTCCCCCCCCACCCTCCCTTCTCGTGCCCCCACTCCTCCACCACCTTCTCCGGCGAAGTGGCCGGGCGGGCGGGCCAGATCCAGCCGCCCGGGGCCGGATCCGCATCTCCCTCGCCCAGATCCGTGCCGGCGGCCATTTCCCATTTGCGGGCGTGTTCCGGTGGAACCATGATGCGGGAGGTGTTGTGGGGGGACAAGGAGGAGGTGCCGCGGCGAGCGTGGCCGAGCACATCCCACCGGGCAAGCGGCGCGCTCTACCGGGCGCTGCGTCGGCTCGGCGCCTCCGCCGGCCTCGTCAACTACCTCCGCCTCCTTTCTTTGGATCACGGGACCCCTCTCGCTGCGACCGCGGTCCTTGCTCCCTTGCTGGACCTCCTCGCGCTCGGGCGGGAAGGGCCGGTGGCATGGATGGCGGGTTGTGGAGGCTGCTGCGCTTTTGGCGCCCACACTGCTGGTTTCGTGCCACCGTTGTGGGTACCACGGGGCCTGTTCTCGTGCAGTTTCAGGGTGCAAACCTAGCCCGGTTCTCCCCAGAACCAGGCCGCGGCGGTGACGCGACCTGCGCCATTCACCTTCCTGAAGGCGCCGTCAATGATTCAGCTGTTCCGAGATAGGTTTGGTCGTAAGACCTCCTACCCAAGTGCTTCTCCAGCGATGATTGGCGTCTGCGGACGTCGATTTCCTTCCTGGAGGCATCGCAGGAGCACTTATGCAGCACGTCTTCCGCTACGCTTGCCTATGCCGCTCCGCCGTGTGCTATGCCTTTGTGCGCTTCAAGCTCATCTTCGCTTTGGTCTGTCTACCTCGGGTGTCGGTCTTTGCCACGGTCGTCTATTTGCTCGCAGCAGCCTACCCGGTCGCCGGCGGTGATGTCGTCTTCTTCGCAACGGCTACCTGGTCGTTGGCGGATTCTGTTGTTCTTCGCAGTGGCTACCTGGTCGCTGGCGGGAACAGTCGCCTTCTCCTTCGCAACGACTACCTGGTCGCTGCGAATGGTTGCTCGGGCCTCCGCGGCGGCTACCTGGCCGCCGGTGGTTGCAGGCTGAGCTTTCTTTCGGTGGATGCTTTGCCACCGTAGCTTCACCCACCCTCTGTTGGCGACCTCTCCATGGATGTATTTTTTAGACAAGCATAGTTGTTGGTGCGTGGAGGTGGTGGTTTCCGCCCCACCGTGTATTCATGCTGTTTTGTGTGTTTTTTAATCCGTTGGTAATCCTTGGATTGCTTGGGATTCCTTTATATCCATGTTCTGGCCTTTCTTATGGCCTCTTCCTCTTAATGAAAAACGGGTAAAAGACTCGATCGTGAAAAAAATATTTCGGGACATGAATAAAAAGTAGTTACGCATATAGAACGGAGGGAGTAATAGTTACCCCAACCAGCCAAAACGGCCACTGCATGCAGATATGTAGTTGCAGTGCCCAATCACGGCGTCGCCTCGCCAGCTGATGCTGCTCCTGCTCGCCATTGGCCTGTGAATATCACACAGTGGAATGAATATCGGATCAAGCATAACGTAGCCAATCGACAATGCCTGCCGCTATAATGCTGTCGCCCCGCGCCGCCCGGAGGCCAGCTCGACCATTGTGATTGTCCATTGCTGTCTTGCTGGTATATTCCTGAATCCTGATGGAGTCCATCTTGCAGTGCCAGGTACGTAGCCGTGTCCGGTATGCGGCGTTAGATTTTTGGCACGACATTGTACTGATGATGCCCTGCTTTATGTCTGCCCATTTGAGTAGAAATGGGCGCTCCTTCAGAGCTGGGCAGCATGTGAGGATGACACGTATATATAGGCGTGAAGGCAGCCAGTTAATGTGATGATTAGTGTCCGTGACCACTCCTAATTAAATTATTGGTTTGCCCATGCATGTTGCCATGAGTTTTGATTTTGGTATTGTAGTTGACAATGCTAGGACCAATGCTAGGAAAAGTAGTCAACTTTTCAAGCCAATAATGTTCATTGACAAGGAGTACAAGTAGTGGTTATGAATTTATGATGAAGTAGCATGATCACGTAGCACTTTCCTGGTAATCTTAACAACAGCTACGACCTCTTGAGAATGGCCGATATATATATGTCGACTGTCAAAGTTGTTCTCAGAATATACCCTTCTGAAGATATTTGTTTTCCTTTACTCTGTCTGTCCCATGAACTTTGTCGTTGAAAAACCGTGTCCTCCTCACAAACACGCTTCTCGGACGACGTACTCCATGGGACGGAGGGAGTATGTACTACTGGTTGCTGGTTAGCTGGGGCACTCTCCGTGTGGTGCAGTCTGCTTCATTCCACCAATAAATGCTGTGTACGGCTCAACGGAAACGTGTTGGACGTCCAGGATCGGACTCATTTTTAATTTTCACTTTTTTCAAGTGAAAAGCTTAACCCTGTCAGATATCAATGCAAGGCCTTGCCAAGTTTTGTTTCGGTTCATCATCAGTTCATGGACATTGGGGTGTTTATTCAAAGCTGAAAAGTTTTGAGATGTTACATCGAATGTTATATAAGGTGTTCAGATACTAATAAAAAATAAATTATAGAACTCATCAGTAATCATAAGATAAATTTTTTAAACCTAATTAATCTGTTATTAATATATTTCACTGTATCACCACATTGTCAAATCATAAACTAATTAAACTTAAAAGATTTACCTTGTAAAATACTCACAATCTATGTAATTAGATATTTTTTAGTCTATATTTTTTAATACTCTATGCATGTGTCTAAACATTTGATATGATTGGTAAAAAGTTCTGAGGAAGGAAATAAACACCGCCTTCAGTTGGTCTCTATGTCAAAAAAAAGAGAGAGCGACGATCTGAACCTCCGTGATTTTTGGGCGTCTGCTACGATATGAACTTCCAGCATCCAAATTGTTCCCATATTCAGACAAGGGGCTTCTAATAAGAATTGATGAATTATGTCCCGAACAATTAGAGATGCCGAGTTGCCTGAGCATTGGCCGAACTTCAGAATGAAAGCATCGGATACGTTTTAAGGCACTTATCCATTTCGAGTCGAACCTGCTGTCAGGTGCAGCTGGCAGCATGGCACGACGTCGTGATCTAATAATCGCCATATTAGTCTCGGGCCACGGCCAACAGATCGAGCATTATTTCCGGTCATCAAGGCTAATCATGCATATCCAAGCATCACATGATTAGCCTGCAGGTCTAGATGACGACACCAGCAGATCATCAAGGCTTGGTCTTGGTCGCTTGTTTTGGTTTTTCGGTTCGCAGTCTGGCCGTTTATTATTTGTGGATATCTCATTACATATACTACCGTCTGCTGCAGTGTCATCGTCCAATATATACCCCGCAAATTAAAACCGTGTGATATTCGTACAACCGTGTTTTGCATGATGAAGAGCTTTAAAATACAAGCGCGTCTGGTTCTTGCAGGCAATTAATCTTTTTAATTTTTTGGAAAAATACCCGTAGCAGACAACGCCGACAGAATTTAGGGGGTTTTTTTGTCCATAAAATGAGGAGAAGAATGCCTTTGCCAGGCCTGGCTATCTTTTTTTGTCCATCTCGTCGTGGGAGCAGAGAAGAGCGTCCACGCTGACTGCATGAAAGCGCTGTTCCACCTCCCATCCATGTCAGCACCTTCCACGAACCGAGACGCGTCGGTGCAGGCCGCCGGTCCGCAGCAAGATCCTCCCCCGCGCCGGCCGGAGCCCGGAGGCCCGGACAGTGTGGAGAAGCTAATTCCCGGCACCTGATACGAGATACGATGCCACGAGGGTCTAGACGCAGCAGAACCACGACAACGCACATGTGTCGCAGCGAGTCCAAGACATACTACTGGAAACTTGAAATTCCCTCACGGTGTACTACCGTCAGGGAAAATACATGAAAATGTACGTATAGTCATAAAAAATAAAAATATCGCTATAAAATTTCTTACGGTGCACTTACCGTCAGGGAAAATAAAAATACCGTCAGGGCTAACTCGACAGGATAATTCCAGTTTTATCTGACGTTGGTCAGGGAATTTCAAGTTTCCAGTAGACAGGCTATCTACCGTACCCGCTCGCACTCTCTGCCCTCTGCCACGGCAACGGCTGATTTTTATGAAAAACACTGTTAAAACGGCTCATAAGTTGAAGTGTACAAGTCCAACCGGCTATTGGCTTGATCACCTAATCGGAGTACGGTTCTGTTCCAAGTGCATTGGTTATATACGTTGCTACTCCTGCGATGCTGGAATATGATATGATGAGCCCGGACTGTTTGGGAGAACCGCATCCTGCTCCGTCGGGTTCTTCTTCCCTGCTGCTGCCGACCGCCGTCGCTAGCTCGGCTGTTGGGGACAGACGGCACGATAACCTTAGGTTGTCGTCGCCTCCTTGCTACATTGAATTTGGTTCAGGCTTCCAAAAGAGGTGCTCCGACCCACCCACCCCAGTGTTCTGAAATCTATTTTGTTTAAAAATAATAATTTTTAAGTGCATGTCAATTGTTTCATGATTTTTGAAATGTTCCATGATATTGTTAGTTTATTCGCTTATGTATTTCTTTATTTGTTCATATTGTATAATTTGAAATATTCAATGAGATACAATATTTGTTTATGGCTCCTAAGAAACTATATACATATCTATTTCTAAATTAGAATCCTCAACGTGGCCAGCCAGCCTCAAAATACCTGAACTTGGATTTGAATTACCCGAACCCAAAATTACCGATCACTAATTCAGATATCAACTTTGAAAACCCAAAATTATTTTGGGTAATTCGGGTTATATGCTTGGTACCTGAACTACCCATATAACCTGAATTTTAGTAAGGCATCGCCAAGTGTGAATTATGAGTCTGTGAAGTGTCCATGAGACTATCAATGTCATGTATATCTATTGTGGTCTATACACAGTGTTTAGTGTCCATGAGAGATGAGGCTATCTTAGTATCTTTGTCACGTCTATCTATTCTATGAATGAGTTGCCTTTGTTTCTTTCTTATATATGTTTTCTCTAAGAAATGTTGTCAGAATATCGCTATTCATTGTTTTAAATTGCAGCCAAAATTCTATTTAAACTGATGTTTTTATAAGTTTGGATACCATGGGAATTACCTGAACTCGAACCCGGAATTTTGGGTACCCAGAAATTCAGGTAATGGTAATTTGGGACAAACATCGGGTAACATTTTCAGAAACTCGAATTTCTCAAACTTGAATTACCCGACCCGATTTTTTCGGTTAACCCAAATGCCCAGGGTTAGCCAAATCAGTCTGGTTGACAATGTCTTGCCTTTGAATTGATCTTGGTGCCCAGATGCGGTGTGCACAAGACGTTGGGCACATAGGATTTTGCACTTGCTTGCACGGCCAAAGTTGGCTAAATTTGTTGCACAGACAGATTATTTGCCTGATTAATCAAGTTCCATGCATGGGAATCATTTGTACTAGTGTATAATACTACTAGTACAATACTCCTACTTATAACCTACTTAAGTAGAAGTAGGAATTACGATCGTACTTGTGCGATGTTCGTCTTCACCAAGCATCACGCCCTGGCCTAGGCTAGGCTTTCCCCGACCAACACCCACCGTCAACGGCAGCTTGTGCGCACGATGCCGCGCGGCGAAGCTAGAGTAAGTTAGAGGATGGTGTACTTAGCTTATGGGTGCATGAATATTTTTCATAGAAATACATATATGGTGAAAATTTAGACCTTATCATTTTTTTGGGTGCCTGGGCACCTCTAATTGTCTAAGAGCGTGTTCGGCTCCTGGAGAAGCCTGGCTGGTCTAGCAGCTCCGAACAAATGGCTGGGCTGCTTGGGCTGGATGAATGCAGCCAAAAGAGCCAGCTCTCGAGCAGCCGAACACGGCCTAAGTAGCTTCGCCCCTGGCTAGCTACTGTAGCTAGCTAGGTGGCCGTGAGTGAGCTGTACATGTAGCTAGGCTTGCAGCGCACCCACCAGCCCACCACCTCCGTATGGCCGGCCGAATGCGTACTGCGTCTGCGCGTGGCTGCCTCTTCACTTCACGTGAACCCACGCACCCTCGTCTTCGCCTCCCGCGGGCTGGCGCGGCCGGTTTGCGCGCACCGACCTCGCGTCGTGGACGTGGTTGTCGCGCGCGCGCGGACGGGACAAAGGAGTGGCAGTGGTCGGCGTGGGTACGTAGTACGCCAGAAAGGAGATTCGTTCCTACTC
The DNA here is from genome assembly GCA_015844335.1 of Chrysopogon serrulatus. Lineage (NCBI taxonomy): Eukaryota > Viridiplantae > Streptophyta > Magnoliopsida > Poales > Poaceae > Chrysopogon > Chrysopogon serrulatus. The sequence goes on from JADLZL010001811.1 coordinate 170,800, forward strand.
GTACTACTACCAAGGCGTGGTCGTCGCATGGTGGCAGTGGAAACTCTCTAGTGCCTGCGAGTCGTCTCGGCTCGGCGCGGTGCGAGTTGACGCATGCAGGTTTCTTTTCTTTTGCTTGGTACCGGGCACGTTCGAAGTCGTGATGATTTCTGTCTTCACTCTGCAGGTACTACGTAGTACGTACTAGTACTAGATTCGCTCGGCTCTCGCCGACAGGCAGGCTGGTGCTTTACATTTGTCGCTATCATCATGCACAAATGCACAGCATTGTTCAGTTAACCAATACTGTGTGTCAATGTAAAGAGAGGCCAAAGTAGTTACAGTACAGTAGACATGATGGACCTTTCGGGGTCCGGAATTCCAGGCTCTACCACCTTCGCAAATCACAATCTTACTCCCTCAGTCTATGGAGAATATTGTTAAAAAACTATATCCTCTTTATAAATACGGTTTTCAAGTGATAAATTTTATGAGACTGACAGAGTACTACTATAAGTTTAGAGCTGTGCAGCTGGATTGATATGATGCGTGGCAAGCGAGCAACAAAGCCCTCCGCCCCACCGGGCGATCATCAACGAATGCGTGTCAGGCAAGGGGGGGACACGGAACGAGCTCGAGCGCATGCTGCCGAGATGCGTGCAACTAGCAGGTGTCCAGGTCCCAGGCACCCATGTATGTGATGGGCATGGATCCCTATATAAAAGATTAAACAATAAATAGTTACACAGATTGTCACTATTTTATAAGATGGATTTGGCTGTTGCGCCGGTGTGCTCTGCACCTGTACGTGCACATCGTACGCGCACGCCCTCAAACTTAAATGGAAGTGAAACAGAAGTGGAAGAATAAAGAAGTACAATAAATTATTCGACTTATTTTATTAGCCGATTTATGTAACTAGCTGAACTCGTCAATGTGTGTCTGTGAAAAGCAAGCAAGTCACTGGGTGATCTATCCATGTCTGCCGGGCGGCGGCTTGCCTTTCATCCCACACGGATATGACCGCAGAGCATCCCATCATGATACTACTACCGCGGACCGCCCATGCATATGCATGTTTGGCGAAGGAGCTGTCCAGTCTCCGTTGCATGCTCGCGTCACAAAAGCTGCTGGCGGCAGCTCGTCCACTCCGTTATGTTGTCACGTTAGTTACGTACGTGCTCCAAAGTCTGTTCAAGCTGGTGTGTGATGGTTTGATGACGAGTCATCAAATTGAAGAGAGAATTCGGATTCCGGCATTACGGCAATGTGTCATCCAATCCCAGGCATCGATCGACCGGTGCAGTTGACCAAACGCGCGATCGATGACGAGCGACGCGTGAAGTGACCAGGGAACAAGAAGCTGTTGAAAACTAACGTCACCGGCGGCTGTTCCGGCCACGATGGATCGACGAAGGGTACGTTAGTGTTGTCACTCATGCACTGATAGCAATGGGTTTGCAAATCCGATCGTGGCTAAATTAAGCAATCATCTTCCGCAAAAGACAACAACACATAGCTAGTGGCATTAGTTTGTTCTCTAGCGTGGACGCTCGATAGCTATAGAATGTATGACACGTCTGTTAAGAAATAGTACGTTTAGGCTATGTTCGTTTCCACGGGATTGAACCGTATGAATAATTTTTAGTCTAGTCAGATTTGTTACTTTAATTTGTATAACAACTGAAATAATTTCAACTAGAAACAGGTCAATTTGATAGAAATAAACGAGACCTTAGACTTTTTTATTCCTTTGACAATGTACTTATGTACAAGGTTTTTTTTTTTTTTTTTTTTTTTTTTTTTTTTTTTGAGGTGGATGTGTATATACCTAACACTACATCTGCACCCTAATAATACAAGTGCACAATTAATGGCTAACATCTGCCAGCGTGGGGGCTGGAGCTAGCAACGATAATTCTCCTAAGCTTGCAGTGCAGCCGATCGATCGATGCGGGCGTATCCGATGACACGCAGCACATGAAGCAAATGATGGTGTTGGATAAACGACAACACGTACATGTTGGGAGTGTATTAGCATCAGCATAGATTGATCGATTCTTCAATTATTTCACATGATATGTGCAGGTAGCGCTGCTGATGTAGTACGTCCGGCACACTAATAACTCCCTGTACCGCTGTACGTAGCACAGCCGCTAGTACACTACATTGACCAGTGTCAGTAATCTGGAGCTCTATATTATCAGTCTCTGCTGGTGGAATCGGAACAAACGCATGTGCAGCATGACTGCAGGAAGTGGAATGAGGGCCGGACCCCGGTCGTTAAATTCGGTTGCCTACAACCCGACACTGCAACGCTGGACACATGCATGTGACTACGGCTACGTACGCATGACGTATCGCGTGGATTTTATGTATCGTTTATCCCTTCGATCTGTATGTCCGGACCAGGCCCAACCGATCCACACAGCGTAGTAGGTGCTCTGGTTTTCTTTTTGCAGAGCGAGAAAATAAAACAGCACGGCATTTCTTGGCCTTTCAAGCATGCCGCCAGACCGGCCTAAAGACATCCAGACGCGTAGCATACGGTGCAGTACCAACACAAATCCGATGGATGCCATATAACTGAACTGAACTGAACTGAACATGAAAGAAGAGGCAGGCTTCAATCGCCGGGCGTGAATGCATGCATGAATCAGTTGCCGCCGGTGCGTATTGACCGCCATACAAAAACATGCATACTACTCCGTATAGAGTCATGTACCGTGCGGCCTGATCCAGTCGTTTCTGAAATGAAATGGATAGGCACGGCATGCATGCCCATTCATTACCCTACGCCATGTGCCTGCTGCATCTAACCGCCGGCGTACCGTATGCTATATTATGCTACCGATGGATCGGAGGGCGACGGCCATGCCCTGCCGCCAGGCAGCATGTGCCCCTGCCCCGCGTGCTGGCCCTCTCACGCGACGTGACCACGTCGCGGCGGGCGCATGTGGCCGGAATCCCTCCTCCCGGTGGCCGTTTGCGCAGCGCGCACAGGACGCCCGGAGCGAGCCTACAAAAACATCGCTTCAATCCTCCCCTTCTCCGGCACCCCAGCAAATTAACCCCACATGCATGAAGCTAGCATGCCGTGTTTTAGTTCCTTGTGTCTATTCTCTTCCGCACCCGGTTAGTTGTCCTATGCTACCTATAGTAGTAGTAGATTGCAGTCCTTGTCATCTTTGCTTGTCCAGCTTTACATGTTGGAGTGCAAACATCACAGACACCATAACATTATATTTCTTGTAGCTAATCTTTAGAATTCACGGAATGCATAAAATTTTTGGAATTGGTCAAGGATACGTGTGGAAAACTAGGCAGAGTCAAATGTGTGGAATATTTTTACAAAGAAAGTAGGCTGCTGGTATTAAGTGAATAAAACCACAATATCGAGTTATAGAGCCTCGATTTACGATGTGCTGCATAGGTTACGGATGAAGATGGGCATCAGATCAAATGGTGTACAGTACCAAAGGTAGGGACTGGGGAAACAAGTGGCAGGGTTAGCGAAAATTGAATGGCTTTGTGGGTCCACCGGCTTTCCTGGAGTGAATCTAGATAGTGTCGGTGTTTCGAGTTAACACCAACTAGTAAATTTTTAGAATCTTGGCGTTTATGTTCAGATGGTTTGCTAAGAAACACAGAAAATATACTGGTTTAGGCGAGAGACCCTACATCTAGTTCGAAGCGAGCAGTGTTACTTAGCATGGTTTGTAGTAGGGATTACAAACGGCTCGAGAGAGGGAGAGGGCTCCCAAGTCTCCAGGCTATGCATGGGTTGTGTTCTGATCGTTGTGTATGTGTCTGTGTTGATGGCTAGACTATGCCATAGATAGACTCACCCTTCCTTTTATAGACTGAAGGGATTGGAGGGGATTACATACAAGGGGTCAAGAGGATAAGAGATATGATGAATATGTTAAAAGGAGGAAAAGAAGAAAGAGAAAAAGTGGATAAGGCGGAGTGGTTAATTCGTCCTCCTGCTCGAGGTCATGACGTCCTTCTTCTCTATGCGAGATCGGATGGGCCATGCCTTGGACTATGCCTGCCGTCCCGTAGGTAATGTTGCCCATGTGTATGCAGGGTATGGCAAGGCGTTACAGTTGATGTAGGCGCAGCCAGATCGGTTTAGGCGTAATATTGTCACACTGTTTAGGTATGGTCACTCGTGTACGAACCAGTTGTCAAGGTGTGTCAACAAAGAAGTCGAGGCTGCCCATGCCCCTCTCGACGACATGGGTTACCGGATTCACTCCGGTCAATGCGCGGTTTGAACGTGGGGTTAGTGGCCACATCGATCTCCTTCCCATGTTCTCCCCGTGACCCGTTCTAGAGGGGTCGTGCGGGAAGAAGCCGCGGGAGAAGGCAGCGACCGTGCACAGGGTCATGCAAATGATTCGCCTCCCGGGATCAGAGGTTCTGGTTGGTCCCACCTGTTTAGTGGCGGGTCATGCGGGGCGTATCCTTCTAGGATAACCATTGCGGCTCACCCGAGGGTCGTGTGGGGTGGCCTTGGCTCTGGGAACGTGATCGTTGTTGGGCTGGACTGCCTTGATGGGCTTCCCAGCATTTGCCTTCGTTGTGGCTCTCGACCTAATTAACCGTGGTTTTGGCGGGGGGGGGGTTATAGGCCGTATATTTCACCCCCGATAGATGGGCAGCAGGATTCTTCGCCTTTGCATGTCGACTCCCAAAGTGCATCTGTTTCAATTCGGTACAACCAGGAAAACATAATGAATTTGGCCCATCAGAACCAAACGTATTCAATCAATCAATTAGTAAAAATCAAGGTGAAGGAATAAAGGAACAGACATGGTTATCCTTCGATGAAGCAGATGTCATGGCTGTATATCCACGCAATAACTTTTATAAGTTTATGGCTGTATATCCACGCTGTAACTTTTATACCAAAGTTAACCACAAAGGTCCCGATTGATATTGATTCTTACTTGGCTCCTAAATCCGTTTTTCGGCTCCAGCTACCAAACACCGCGCAACCTGGTCAGATGCCAAGAAAAAGCCCACCAATTCCAGCCGACAGAGGGGAGAGGAGCTAAAATTTGTAGGCATCAGGCAGGAGCCATCGGCGCAGCGGTCCGTTTGCAAAGATGGTGAGCGGACACACGCAGGAGCCGTTGGGACCAGGAGCGGAGCCCTACCGCCTCCTTGCCCCCTGCACAGGGCACAGCGGTAGGACACCGGGTGTGTGGTGCTAGTGAAGCGCACAGCTACGGTGGTTGTGGGACATCCGGACATGCGGCCAACCCCACACGGGGTATGTGGCCATGGGGCGGGTGAGGCGCAGGGCGTGGGGGCAATGGGTTCAAGATGAGTTTGTAGTGTTCGAGTGAATGGATAAGGTAGACTGAAAATAAAAGGAAAAAACCCATAACTAAATATGTTTTAGCTAGAGCCGAAGCTTTACCAAATGGACTTAAAATGTTGAGCGAGCTTCAAATCAGACCAATAGTGACAACATCTAGAGCTCGAGAGACTTTTTTTCACTTGCCAACCGCCATACAAGTTACACTACCGTACCTACACTGCATCGCTGGCTTGCTGCAATGCGTGAACCTCCGTAAAAAAAAGGTCAGTGTAATTAACAGAGCTTTATTCTAGTTAAAACAAGCCCGTAGGGCGCGTAGTGGTTCATCACGTGTGAGGTGGCGCGCGTGACAGAAAAGAATCCCCCAAAGTTGTTATTGTTATCCCAGCCAAAGGGCCAATGCATGCAGATATGCAGTTGCAACTGCCCATCAATCACAGCGTCGACTAGTGCAGTGGTTGGAGTTGCTCCCTGCTCGCCATTGCCCATTGGCCTGTGAATCACACCGTGGATTACCGGATCAAAAGCAACACCTAGCCAATCGACAGCTCATCTCATGTGGCCTGCCGCTATAAATGCTGTCGCGCGCGCCGCCGCCCGGAGACCGGCTCGACCATTGCTGTCTTGCTGATATTATTCCTCCTGATGGCGTCCATCTTGCACTGCCAGGTACGTAGCCGTGTCCGATATACGACAATGTACTGATGATGCCCTGCTTTATGTCTGTCTGTTGGAATATAAGTGAATTGCCCACCTCTCCCCATCAGCTTAAGCTTTTGGGTTGAACCTGGTCGGTGCATGTAACTCAATATGGTATCAAGGCGAGGAGGTCTCGAGTTCGAATCTGGTAGACACAATTAAATAAAATAATTGTTGTCCGCTCTATTCCACGTCTAAGGCTTGTCCGTCGCTGAGATCTCTCGCCGGAGCCTTGACGTGAGGGGGAGTGTTGGAATATAAGTGAATTGCCCACCTCTCCCCCATCGCCTTAAGGCTCCGGCGAGAGATCTCAGCGACGGACAAGCCTTAGACGTGGAATAGGAGCGGACAACAATTATTTTATTTAATTGTGACGTGAGGGGGGAGTGTTGGAATATAAGTGAATTGCCCACCTCTCCCCATCGCCTTAAGCTTTTTGGGTTGAAGGCGGTCGGTGCATGCAACTCAATACTGTCCATTTGAGTAGTAGTAGGAATGGGCTCCTTCAGAGCAGGGCTGCATGTGAGGATGACACGTATATATAGATATAGCCGTCAAGGACTCAAGGCAGTCAATGTGATGATTAGTATCCATGCATGTTGACATGCTCGCAAAAGTTGTCAACTTTTCAAGCCAATGTTCATTCACAAGGAGTACAAGAAGTGGTTATGGAAACTTTGACTAAAATTATATGAAAAACTACTTAAACTTATGAGATAAAATTAAATATCATTAGATTAGTTATGAAATATATTTTCATAATAAATTTATTTCGAGACATAAATACTAATATTTTTTGGTCAAAGTTAATATAGTTTGACTGGCACATTTCTCATAATTGCATGTTTTTTTTGAAACGGAAGTACTAGCATGATGACGTACTCCCCCTCTGTCCCTAAATAATTATCGCCGTGGAATGCGTGCCACAAGTTTGACTTGATTTTTATAAAATACGGGCAATATTTATAGCTTCAAATAATTTTATTAAAAAACTAGACTCAAAGATCTTTCCGATGATACTAATTACGATACTAATCGATAACATTTATTATTTATTAAAATTGCCGGCATTTGGTTTTCGGGAAGCGAAGCGACAGTTATTTAGGGACGGAGGGAGTAGTACTGTCCTGGCAATCTTAACAACAGCTACCTCTTGAGAACGGTCGATATATATATATGACGACTGTCAAAGATGTTCTCAGCGATACCCTTCTGAAGATGTTTGTTTTCCTTTACGTATACTGGTTGCTGGTCAGCTGGGACACTCTACAAACTGAAACTAAGTAGCCACATGAGCCGAAGAAATGCACAAGCTGAGAATCGCGCGGAGCTTCAGAATCAAGGTTTTAAATCTCTAGCTATAGCTTTTCGCTATCTCCACTATAGCTGTTTGAGAGAGATTTAGCTAAGTTTTTTCATGTACAAGTTAGTTCTTAGTGCCACTATAGCCCGATATAGCCGGCTATAGCCTGTTTTGGGGACGAAAAAAGCTAAATGCCATAACCGGCGATTTTAAAACCTTGTTCAGAATGCACTGCATTGGATTAGTTGTGAAGGCAGTTATCCATTTAAGGGGGTATTTGGATGCAGTTGTAAAAGTTTTATGCGTGTTATATCGGAATGTCATAAAGATGTTGGAGAAGGTGTTTAGATACTAATAAAAGCTAATTACAGAACTTATCAAGTATATGATGAGACAAAAATTTTAAGTATAATTAATCTATCATTAGAAAATATTTACTTTGTAGCACCACATTGTCAAATCATAGATTAATTAGGTTTAAAAATTTTGTCTCGCAAAATAATCACAATCTGTGTAAATAATTATTTTTTAATATATATTTAATACTCCATACAAGTGTAATAAGATTCGATAGGACATGGCAAAACTTTTGCTAGGAGAATCCAAACACCCCTAAGAGTTGAACCTGTCATATGATGGAGCTGACAACATGGCACGGCGTCGTGTGGTCTAATAATAATCGACATATTAGTCTCGCCCCACCAGATCGAGCATTATTTCCGGTCGACATGTCATCAAGGCCAATCATACATATCCAAGTATTAAATGATTAGCTTGGTCTAGATGACGACACCACCAGTTATCAGAGCTTAGTACTCACAATGCAGAAATTATCCATAGTTCTTATGACTTTAAAATCTCACAACTAGAAACAATCTTAACCAATACATAATTTTTAGAAGTAGTGTCTATGAAAATAAATTTAATATGCAAAACCATCAAAGCAGATTAGTTGTGCCAAGATCCGGTAGCTCTCCGTATGCCAGTCTTACAGGAACTTGTAACTCCTATTTCTCATTGGGAATCGCTTGTTTTGGTTGTTCAGTGCTCAGTCTGGCCCTTTATTTGTGGAATATTATTGTGTCATACATACTAGTGTCTGCTGCAGTGTCATCGTCCAACACCCGGCATCCCGCAAAACTGTGTATAGTATTCATACAACCGTGTAATTAAATTTGCATGATGAAGAGCTTTTAATTAAAAACGATCCTGGTTCTTGCAGGCAATTGCCCTTTTTTTCATTTTTAGAAAATACAGTACTCCTAACAGACGACAACGCCGACAGATTTTTTTATTTTATTTTTTTTCCAGACAATGAGAAGAACGCCTTGCCTGTCCATCTCGTCGTGGCGTCCACGCTGACTCCCATGAAAGCGCTGTTCCACCTGGTAGCTTCCACGAACCGAGAAGCGTCGGTGCAGGGCGCGGCCCGCAGCAAATCCTCCCGGCGCGGCGGCCGGAGCCCGGAGAAGAAGATTGGAATTCCTGGCACCTGACACGAAACACTATGACACGAAGATCCAGGCGCAGCAGAACCAGGACCACGCACACGTGTCGCAGCGGGTCAAAGACGACATGGATAGGCTACCCTCTCGCACGAGGCACCCACCCACGGGGGCGTCGGACGTCGTCACACCGAGCCGAGTGATGAGTGCAGCTCGCCATGGCCGGCAGGGTACGGCGTGGGATTCGACCGAGTCGGCGTCGCCTCGCACGGCGCGGCCTCTGAGCCCGCGCACGGCTCCGTTCCAAGTGCATCGGTTATGTGCAGTTTATGCTACTCCCGCGACGCTGGAATATGGTGAGGCCAGAGTATTTGGGAATTGGGAGGACCGCATCCAGCTCGGACAGACAACACCATAACATCAGGGTTTTTTTTTTTGGCTTTGCCATAACCTCAGGTTGTCGTCGCCTCCTTAGTAGCTGCACTGGATTTTCCAGGCTTCCAAAATGGTCAGCCTGATTTTCCACCCTTCCTCCATCACATCAATTTTTACCCATATATATGAAGCACTAAATGTAACAAAAAAAATAACTAATTACATAGTTTGATTGTAAATTACAAGATAAATTTTTTAAACCTAGTTAGTTCATAATTAAATAATATCAAAGCTTTTCAACCTCACTTTTCAGAGTCTAAATAAAGCCCTCCTCTGCTCCTTCGCGGGAATGCTCAATAATTAACACTGCATGTCGGTAACTAGCAGGGAGATGGGCAGGTGATTGACAGGTAAGCGATAGCTTTCTCCGACCAAAAGACGTGAGTAGTACTGTAGTACGAGTCAGGCGCCGCCGACTTCCTATTTGTTTGCCTCGTGACACGCACGTACGGCCTATTATTAGCCACCAAATGAAAAGTCTATTGTTCCATGTTATATATTTTGGACTGTTCTCCTAATAACAGTTTTAGGGCCTCTTTGGTTCACGGGTGGTTCATGGGTGAAATGGAGGAAAAGTGGAGAAATACTGTTCACAAAGGATCAGTTCCTTTCCTCTCCTTTGGTTCACACGAAACGATCGCAGGAGAAATGGAGGAAATCTTCCTATGCCGGCCATTCCAGAGGAAAAATAACATCCACTCTGACCTCATTTTTTTCCATTCCTTTGCGCTGGATCGTCGCTCAAGCGAGCTCATAACAGTAAGCACGACGTAGACCAAGAGAAAAAAAAAAGGAGCTCGATTCCTGGTCCGGCCGCCTGCTGCTATACATCAAACAGCAGAGATCGAGAAGGAAACTTTATAGCAATCACAGATCGAGAAGGGAAATAGATCGATGAATAAAAAATCCATCAAAGAATAGAGATCGAGAGGCCGGGGCTGGGGCCGCCGCAGTGCCGGGGTAGGGGCCTGGGTCGCCGCCGCAGTGCCGGGGCCGCCGCCGCCAGCTGCGCGAGCGGAAGGCCGTGCGCGCCTCCGCGGGCGAGGCCGCGCACGCGCCTGCGCGTCTTGCGTGAGACAAGCAGGGGAGGGGATAAGATCGGAGTGGTGCCTGCCCGTCTCATGCTTGTCTCTTGCAGGGAGGGGGTTAAGACTAGACAAAACGACGAGGGAGGAGATAAGATCGGAGTTGTGCAGGCATCGCATGCTACTAGCTGGTTATGAAGTACAGAGTAGTATAGTTTTCTATTCCTATTCCTATGGGCTTCCTGTGCCATCCAAACAAATAACCCGTCCAAGTTTCCTACGGATTTTGATCCCATGGTTTTCACATGTATAAATCCTGTCTTCTTTCTATTCCTCCGTTTCCCAATCCTGCGTAGCCAAAGGAGCCTATTTTGGAGCGTGCAATTAAATTATATGAGTTCCAAAATGTTGTACTATGATGTTTTACCTAATATTTATGTACTCTGATTGTTCTCGCAGGAAATTTTCCCATGTTATATATTTTGGATCGTTCCATAAATAATAAATTATTGTTCTGTTAGTACCATTTAGCGTCCTAAGAATATTCAAAATGTCCTATGATGGCTATAGTTTGATGGTTCTGGTAGGAAAGGTTCATCACTTTATGTTAGATTATGAATTGTTCTATTGATGAAAATTTATTGTGCTTCAAAATAATATTTTTTAGTACATTTAATTGTTTCATTATTGTTATTGAAATGTTCCATGAAATTTTGTTGCTCGCTTTTTTCCTGAGAATTACACAGTACACACACGCACACTCATTCCTAAAACATATATACGCAAACCCTACTCATATGAGCACCTTCGAAGAATTGAGCCAACAGATCTGGAGATTTCCGAAGTCACCACACACGTCTCGTCTGCTCAGGTCGCAATCCATTGGGCGGAGGGGGTCTTATAATCTTACAGCCCACGTATTCGGCTGCCAAATTTTCGTTGTGAGGGTCCATACGTGTCGAGTGTCGACGACTCAAGGCCCATCCCCTCTGATGTCTTCAAGTGGCGGAAGTGACCATTTAGGCCCCCAGTCCAAGAGCGCACTAAAGCCCATTCCATTTCCCTCTTCTTCGGTTCTTCCACCTCTCTCTCTCCCCACATCGAAAGGCGGGAAAAACCCCAAACCCCCTCCCGATCTGACGCTCTCCAGAAGCTTCGAGAAGGGCCTTCCCGCACCGCTTCCCCGGAACCGATGGCTGCAGCAGCTCCGTCGGCGTCGGGCGGGGACACCCCGAAGCAGCTCCTCTCCATCATCCGCGACTTCGCCTACGAGAAGTCCCACGGCGGTAAGCACCCAACCCCCTCCTCCCGCGCCGAGCGCGCACGCCACTAGGTTATTCGCGCGTCCGCGGCTGATCGGGCGCTCCGTCCCCCGCTTGGCGTGCGCGCAGAGCGCAGGGTGTCCGACCTCAGGCGGCGCCTCGCCGGTGCGCGCGCCGCGGCAGACGCGGCCGCGGCGGAGCTCGACGCAGCGAAGCGCGCGCGGGAGGCTGCGGAGCAGGACCTCCGCGGGAGCCAGGTGCAAGCCGCGATCGCCGCCGACTCCATCCTTGCGCTAGAGGTTTCTCCTCGCCTCGCCCTGAAATTGACGAATTATCACGCTTGCTATGCCCAATTTTCGTGATCCGAGTTACTTTGGTGCGTTTAGGCGACGATCTCGTGTCTCCAGGAGGAGATCTCGAAGGCCAGCACTGATCTGGATGCGCTCAAAGTTAGAGCTCCGCATTTCGCAGCGAATTTGGGTTCTTTGTTGCTTTGGTATTAACTAACGTATGTTCATTCTGGTGTATGGTTTGGATGGGAATGGATGTACTGTTGGTGCTTCACGAATTTGCTCTGATAAAAGAGCAAGGGAGACAGTGAGAGGTGAGTAATATGTACTCTATCTAATGCCTTGTTGCTCTGCAAAATGTCCCATATGTGTTGTTCTGTGCTATAGTTTTGTTACTCGCAGCTGGTCATGCTTATACTTTCCCTCACTGTTGCAGAGAGGAGTTCATCAGCAAGATGTATGAGATGAATGCAAAGATAAGGTATGGAATGTTGTGTTTTTTCTGTGATAATTTCTTTTGCTGTTTGATGCAATCATAAAACAAACTATAGCTGATGTTGCATCTCTTATTTTTGGCTTTGCGGCTTTGCCAGTGGTGTTGGCAGTAATTACCTCTGTATAATAGGGATATGATGTATTGTTTGGGTATTCTCAAAACACTTGAGCATGTGAGGTACAAGGGAGCACAGTGGTGACACTTTTCATATGAAACATGTATCAGGGGTGCTCGCATGAGTCATGACATTGCACTAAGAGGCATTTTAAGATTCTTATTACATATGACTTCTACTGTTTTCAATTTCCATCAGTTTGCCTTGCTGGCTAAAACTTTGTTTTGTAAGTTCGAATTTTGTTATTACTATAATGTTAATTATCGAAAGGTAGTACTATCTTGTTCATTATCTAGAGAAATAATATTCCTCATCTACAGGCAATTTCAACAGATGGTCTCTCTAGAATCAGCAGAGCACAATCACTGTGAGCTGCCATCTACAGAAGGTAAGTAGTAAAATCAGAGTGCGTCATACCAATTTCTGTTCCTGAATCGTGCAAGGGGTTCCATTGAATATGTGTTTTTCTAGTCAGTTCTTGTTTAGTGCTTCTTCATAGCTTTCCTTTCCTTTCACAGAATATAAATTATGGATGATTGGAACTCTATGCACTCTGCTTGCATTTTTACCCATAAGTTTGCAATATTAAATTATGTCATTATTATTGAAGCTGATTCTGTACGTTATTATGATTTATAGTTTTTGTGCGTTGCCAGGTGATAGCTGATAATTGCTCATTTAATACCGTAAGCAAAACATGTGATTATTTAATAACAGAGAGGAACTTCAAGATAACCCAGTTTGGTGTTGGCTTTGTACTTATGAACATATATATTTTTTTTTTTTCCAACACGGACGAACCGAATTTCATTACGAATAGTAACGAAATTACAAAATTTCATGCCATAAGTTTATAAGACTCAAAAACCTCATTGCTCACCAGACCGAGCACAACGGGCTCAGCCGGTGGAGCAACCAAAACCGCTGGCGTCTATGGCAGCCCAGAAAGAAAACCAAGGTCCAGATAGACACAGCAGAATATACCACTAAAACCCAGTTTCGACTTATTACAAGCCAGAGAGGGCTTGCTACGGCACGCAGGCCAGCGGTGTCTGTCTTCCTTTCCAGCAAACTACTAATTCATTCCATTCTGTTGTTAAATTTTGTAAAACTTTTTTTTTTTTTGTCTGTGTCCATTTGTCATCTTGTTTCTGAAACGTCAATTAACATATAGATCAATTTGTGCACTTCGTTCCCTTACACTATCTGAGATGTCCCCTTTTTAGGTGAACATGAAACTGTGGACTCAGAAGGCATTTCTAAAGAGTTGGCAGATAAGGTGAGCAACACTGAAGCTGAGGTGCAGCTCTTGGAAGAAGAGTATAAAAAGGATCTGCTTGATCATGATAAGGTTTGTTCTTCTCAAAGCATCGCATTATATTTACCTGCACAATATTAACTGATTAAGCAGAGATCTTCCAACATATTTCATTTTTTTTGTTCATAAGACCACCCTGTGAAAATCTGTGGCTGCAAATTACGTGATATTGGAGTGACAGCTAACATGTTCTGTATTTACTAAGTTTGGACAGTATATGGGAACCATTAAACTGCCAAATGCATAGGAGTATTAAGCTGTTGTAGTTCATGAATTAGGTAAGTGAGAAACATTATGACGACAAGTTGACATTTGACAAATGAATGCATAATGCTTGTTACTGTCTGGTTAATGCATCTGAAGGCAAATTTATTAACTGTGGAGCTGTACATGTGTTCGCCAAAGGCTGTTCGACAGTGTCAATGGTCATGGTTGACGTGCAGGCAGGAGGATGTGTATGGTTTGAACTTTGAACTGCGGTGTCATCTATCTATCTATTTGTTAGTAATCCATATACTAATTATCAGTTCTCTCCCTCGTTAGTTGGGAAAGGTCCGGTGATTCAGGACATCTTGTCCCGCCAGTTTTACAAAACCAATGATTTTGGTGTTCTGTTTGCAGGTCCGTCAGGAGCTGGCCGATGTCCAAGCAAAGAGAGCTCTTATGGAGGCTGTTATGGGAGAGACAAAGCAGCTGCAGGAGCTCGGCGAATATCCTGAAATTTATGTACAGAGCTCTCTGTTTCTATGCATTTCTATTCACATTTTCCCCATGCTTTCGGCAAGCTTTCTTTAACCTGGAACACGCGGGCAGCTGAACTGGAGAAGGTGCACGCTTCACTTGCAGAGGAGCTGCAGCGTCGGTACGCATGCCCTGGCTGCGGGGTCAACAACATGCCTGGGCTGGAGGAGGCCGCGAACTAGAGGCTTCAGATGATGTGCCATGCATGTGCATACACAATTTTGTCAGATGGGTGACGTGGGTCTGTGGCTACCGGCTTGCAGATTCTTGAACTTGTTAGTGAGGCTTTTGATTATACTCCTAGCCAGTAGAAGCGTTAGACGAGCTTGTCATCGGCGAGCTATGAGTTCCTGTCCGGAGAAGCTGGGCTATGGAAGTCGAGGAATGTCTGGGTCCCGTCTGAACCTATATTACCATCACTATACCTCGTCTGGTTGGTTGCCGTCTTAGGTCAGTTTTAGCGAAAGTTTCATGACGTTGTTTCTACAATTGTTATGTCATGTAAATGAAATAAAATATAAATGAAACATCCATTCTTAATGGAGAGTTTTATTTTATAGTTTTATAGACATTTAATTCTATGACTTATAGAGAGTTGGTATTTAGGTTAAGAGAGTTTCATCCTTGTGAAGCTCACATTTTCTCTTGTGAAGTTCACATTTTCTCTCTTCTCAAACACCTTGTGATATCATAAAAAATGTTTATATGAAGCTCATTAGTCCCTCCGTTCTAAATTATAAGTCGCTTTTATTTTTTTTTTTATACATCCATTTTGCTATGCATCTAGTTATAGTAATGTGTCTAGCTATATAGTAAAATAGATGAATAAAAAAATCAAAGCGACTTATAATTTGGAACGGAGGAAGTAAAGGCATAGCAAGCTCTTCCAACTTCCAACACTTTGATGCAAACTGGTGGTTCCTTCGCCCCTCTCCACTCTGACTCTACGAAGAATCTAGATGTCAATTCCCCCGCCTCAGTTCACACACCACTCTCTCCACTCTGACTACGTGGACTCGTGGATGTCCATTCCCCTCAGTTTGACACCACCTACTATGCAGTTACAGACTTCATTGCGACGGCCAGCGGCGCTTAGTCTAGTTACAGCCTTCATTGCGACGGCCAGCGGCGCTTAAGCCTACGTCAGGACAGGAGCGATGATCCATTGCAAGATTCGTCATGACTACGGTCTTGCTCTGTGTTTCTCTTTATAGTTAGTTTGTTTTTTTTTTTTCCAAGCCAGTTTTGTTTTCCCCCAAACAACAATCAAGAGGTTCAACAAGTTGCAAAAGACCACGATCTGGGTATCTCAGGCAGACCAGGGAGGCTGGTTAGTTACAATATCCTTGCATTGTTCTTCATTTTTGTCTATATCCAACTCTCTAGAGATGATTATTTATAAATGTTGTCCATCTTAATTCACAAGGCTAGCTCCAGTGCACTTTGTTTTTATCCAAACAGCAAACTATAAGAGGAACAGTTACAAGGGATTACAGGTGCTTAAAATTTCATTTGGAAAGTTGCCAAACAGGCCCTCAATAGAGCTTCGGTGCGGCATGCTAAGTATTATAACAAAATAAGTATATTTTTCAGGATCCTTCTCACCCTTGTATTCATATTTTGCAGCAAGGGAGCAAAAAACTAGATGGCTTCTATTTCTTACATTTCTGATATCTTTGCTCTTTTGCTGTTACACAGTACACACAACATATGGCAACACCAGCGCCAAGCTACACACTACATTGGTGGCATGCTATTGATCCTACAAAATTTTGCCTCCTGAGGGAGGTCTACAAAACATTGTCAACACTATGCTAATTACCAACACCAAGCAATGGTGAAATGTCACATCAAGACGAATCATGAGTTAGTTTCTCCAAAACTTCTAATAGCTTGACAGAGTTCTGCTTATTTCTGACTAGGATACTGATTTCATCCAGAGCTTCTTGCTTTGCAATATAGCTCCCAACTGCTTTGACATATGGGAATTCTGGTCCAAACAAATGAGCAGCACATGCTGCCTTAGCAGCCAGGAGCTTGAAATCACCTGTAAAAACACAGAACTGTTTTTAGCCGTGATCCCATCGCATAAGTATATAGCATGCTAAGGGGAATATGTGCCCGATAATTCCACCATAATGTCATTGTGTTCTCCAAAGAATCACCATACCACTACATATGTTTACTATCAACATTTTGGGACAGCAATCCAGTAACACTAGATTTTAGGACAGTAATCCAGTCACCATTACTCTCCCAATTTGGGTGTAGCCCCACCATACCTTGTGTTGCCGACATGCTCACAAACCTCACCCAATACGGTTATTATTATTATGTACAGCAAAGGAACAACAAGCTAACAGCTATCACAGGAAGATGGAATACCAGAGAACCTTCTCACATCACAGTAAAGAATTGAATCAAATTGGCTTTACAGATACCCATCATTTTCATGAAAACAGTAACCCTAGATCACCCCCCAACCCAAAAAAAAAAAAAAAAACATTCCAGTCTCACATAGTATAATATGAACAGATTAGTCAATATGGATGACACTGACCTACCTAATTAATCTTAATTAAAGTATTATATCATTTTATGCCAGTGATATAAATGAGGAATGAGCAGCTACCTGACCGACTTTCTGAGGTATAAGCATTTTGGCTGAAATGATGGCGTGCCCACCATCTGCATCGAGCCTTCCATGATTCTCTGGTAAAGCGCTCAAAGAAGAATGAAGACAATTTACTGGAGATCTCCAATGCTTCACCGCCATGGGTATTAGTACATGATATGCAACCCTCATAGTCAGTAGTATTGTCAGAAAAAAGCTGAAGGAAACATGATACAAGCTCTTCCCAGATGCAGGGTTTTCCATTGACGGAATCTAAATGTAGAGCTATTGCCTCGAGTAGCTGGATGGTATTATAATATCCTGGGGTAACCAATACAAGAAAAAGCCAAGGCAAACATTGCTTAGCAAAATACTTCATTTCCCAGATAAGCAGTCCATTGACAAGTCTAAAAGTAAAGCTATTGCCTCGAATAGTGGGATGGTGATCCAGGGGCAACCAACAGAGAAAAAGTGATGAACACAAACATTTGCTTAGCGCAAAATACTTCAAATCACAACCTAAGTTGATGTTCAAATATTTTTGCACCATGGAAAAGTCACAGGAACATCGCAACCATGAAGTTGTTTTGGCATGAGGAAAAATCTATACGCTGTAGTCGATTCTTCCATATCGAAATGTAGCAGCCTAACACCCTGCTGACTAGGGGTAGTTGTAGGCTGCTCTAGATTATGGAGGCGCGCGTGAAAACTGCAGCCAAAATAATATTTTATCCTGTCCCGCTTTGGATGAATAGGACTGGGCCTTAGATTGTCGATTATCAATTTCTAATAAGAAAAATATAAATGAAGTATTACACAATGTGAAAGTGCCTTTCATGAAGGTGCTACTAATACTAATCTTATGCTGTCAACCTACCTAGGGTTTTATGTATTGACTGTCCAAGTTTTTAAAAGTTTGACAGCTATAGCAGTAATCCTTGAATGATGTGTTTATGATCAGGCGATTAGGACTAACAAAATAACCAGTATTAGTTAAAAAAATAGGTTAGTTGAAAGTGGAATATGTCAAATGCCTTTACCAAGGAAGCCTCAGTTTAGTGATGTGAAAACCTGTGGATATTCTATGCACCAAAAGTCCATACATCATCATACATAGCCAATCATATGAGCAAAGAGTTTAATACAGTTATATGGAAGAATAATTCAGCTATCCAAGTAGTACTGTGATCAAACAGTAGAAGAATCAGGAAGAAAAAAAAATAAGCCCAAACCTTTTCTATGCATTTTGATTAGCCTCTCCATGGAGTAGCTACATGTAGGATCTCTTCTCAAAGCCTCCTCATAGCAAGAGGAAATGGATGATACCTGGTTTTGGTCATACTCTTCCAGCAGCCTACCTTTCAACCTGCACCAAGAAACGCATTGACTTAAACCACTCAAATCACAAAACCTTGTTTTCAATCAGAAGAGGGAAAAAAGACAAGATGATTCACAAATACCATGTAACCTCAGATGAGGGATGAGATTCAAGATGTCACATTATTTTACCTGAAAGGGAGGGCCGTAGTCGAACTGAGGCAGACCTTCTCAAGCTCATTTAGTGCATCTTTCAGTTTATCACCAAGGAGGAGAATCTGTCAAAATGTATATAGCAAAAAATTAAAATAAAAATGAACACATGGTAAAACAAAAAAATCAGAAAAGTAAATGAAATTCACAGGAGCATTCCACATCGATTCAAAACAAGCAACATGGTAAATCAGGCACAAGACCAGGCCAGGTTTGCTGAGAAGATGGACCATGTGAAGGGGGTTTGGGTGGGGGTGTTCACAGGCAAGGCCAGGGTGATTGTGTATCTGTAAAAGGAGGAGCCGTGTAGAAGAGTTCTGGCTTGGTTTTTGGCTTGTTGCCGTGTTGGTGGCGGTTCTGTCCAGTGATCCAGCAGTGATTTCAATCGGAATTGTATCTAGCCAGCTCATATGCTTATGATTTACCAAAGTATCATTGGAGAGTAACACAATGGAAGACTAGATCAATGTCATTATGTCAATATGATACCAAAGATGTAAAGACTAAGAACTTATAGTGTACCCAATAACAACTTGAAAAAGAAAATCTAGTCTCTAAAGGACTGTCTAAAGCAATTATATAAACCCAAGGGAAGGGGTGCCCAGAAAACCAAAATGTCTCTCATGCATTGGATAGCTTGGGTACATAGTTCGGGAAGGCAGCGCCTAAGCGCTAGTCGGAGGGTGTCCGCCTCGCCTATGGGGGTAAGCGGACCCCTAGGCGGGCGCGGTGGCTCTTCGGCAGAAGACAGCGCATCGGGGGAGATTGGCGGCGTGGAAATGGGCTAGGAGGGGCGGAGGCGGGCGGCGCGGGCGTCCGCAACTCCTCCCTGCCGCTCCCCACCTGCAGCGCTCCTCCCTGGAGTTCGCACCGGTCAGGCTCGTCCCCCAGCTCCCCGCCGATGTACCCTTCCCGCGGTCCCGCTCCCCGCCTGGAAGGTCGCCCCCGCCGGCTCACCCCTCCACGCTCCAAGGTCAGTCCCTCCCCACCAGCAGCTACCCTCCCCCGCCCGGCTGCTCCCTCCCCTGCTCGAAGGTCCCCTCCCCTACTCCCTTCCCCTGGTTTAAGGTCGCCTAGAAGAATGCCTAGGAACGCCTAGGCTAGCCTAGGCGCTAGGCTTAGGGGTCAGCGCCTAGATCCCACCTTCCACCTTGCCGAACTTTGCTTGGGCACATGTTAAAAAAAAACTGAGACAATCAACTTCCATTAGAACGGAGGTTGTACTACCCAATATCAAGGTGTTAAGGTGAGGCGTGGTAATCCACCCACCTACTATACCTAGAGTACTTATGAGTGAGGTGAAGTGAGGTCACACCATACTACTCTAAGAACTGTGAGAAAATAACAGGGTAAGAGAGAGAAAAGAAAGATATACAGAAAGTTGGATTAGATTGTGGGTTGTAATGCAGGCTTTATATAACGCACATGAATACCTCTCTTTTTAATTAATCAATCAAGAAGAATCAATCCAAATCTCCCCAAAAGTCGTCTCCCTCCAAGCCAACTCTGTCTAGCTATCTTCCCGGTGATATTTACCCCTAACGAACTAGGGCTCAATATATCTGCTTTAGTCTCGCGAATCCCATGCTATCCAGGAGAGTTCCTGTATGCATCTGATCATGCAGATCTACCTAATGAGGCCTGGAGTTTCCATACTTGACACCACATTAATATAATTTCACCCCCTGACAAATGGCTCATTACCCCTCGAAGCCAAGTCTGCCTGGCTACCAACCCCGCCCCCCTAACAAACGGCTCATTACAATGTGAAGAATTGAGGGAGGGGGGAACCAAGAGAATGGGCCAGAAGCATAAATGGTACAATGACCCACAAATTAGATGAAAATGGTATATTAAATATAAGCCTAGTTCATGCAGGGCAATTAGTTTGAATACAATTGCAGAATCACGTAACTCCTAATATGTATGGGAGGAGATCAAGTACGAAATACCTGTATTAGTGGCAATAAAGCAGCCATCACCGGCGGATTTGAGTGAAGAGCCAATCTTAGACATTTTTCAGCATCTTCATACAAGTTATTAGGCATTGACTTGTACTTCATATATTTATCAAAACAATCATTGGAAGCCCCAGTAGCAAACTTTAGCTTTAAAGGCAGCAGGCTCTGCTCCAATCCTTCAATGCAGAATAGAATATGACATTTTAGGATACAATCATGTGGAGCTTCAGATATTACTTCACAACAAGATTACAAAATTAATAAAGGTATATACTATATACTGGTAAGGTGGTAATTCAGCTTAATGAGGCAGACTGGTCTGAGGACTAGGATGACAGGAAGCATCTTCGCAAACAAGCCTGCGACTTGACTGGTTAGCACAGCTCAAGTAGCACCCCAAGTGTCGAGTTCTACTCCCTGTGGGAGTGAATTTTAGGCTAGGTTAAAAAAAAGGCCCTCATTGGCTCACACATCCAATAAACACAGAAAGCTGCTGGTCTAAACGAGGTGCCACCAACAGGACAATTCTCGAGTGTGAAACCAACCATTGGGGCCATCTAGACCAGTAAGCGTGTGTTTGATTTAGGGACAACCTGGGATGGCATGGCCCCATTCCAGTTTTTTAGGATGGGACCATCCCAGTCTTTGTTTGGTTTGAGGGATGGGATGATCCCTGCTTTTTGTTAGATTATAGCAATAAAATGGGACGGAGTGGTCCTGTCCAGTGTTAGGATTGAGGGATGAGGATAGGACACATTGATATGGTTACCCTCTAATTTTTGTTGGTGAGGTTAGAGCATCTCCAAGAGTATCCTAAAAGCCTTCCTAATCCTATTTTTTTAGCAAGATTGGAACAAACCAATCCAACAATTCCTAATCCATCCTCCTAATCTATTAGCACTCGGGAAAAACCCACCCAACCCGCGTAAATTTACGCGCTCCTCTGCTCACGCGTATCCTTCCCATGCGCGATTTTTATTCTTCCCGCCGTCTCCGGTAGCGCGCGAACTCCATCAAGTCGCCATGGAGGCAGGACGCGATGAGTGTGACGGCCACAAACGATATGATTGACGCGGCCGCCCAGCAGCAGCAGGAGCGCGTGCAGCGCCCAGCGCTCCCGCCGCCGCCTGCTGGTGCCTGCAGTCATCGTAGTCGTGGTGGGCTACCGAGAAGGCCCTGCCAGGCTTGGCGATGTACGCACCAGGGCTGCTGCTGCCTTTGCATAATTACAAGTCTAGAACAGCTAAAGTATTTCACTTTTTAACAGAAACAGAAAGTAAAATAACACCTTGAAGAACACAAAAGGACAACTACAAAATTAATACTTACCACAAGTAGGACCATCAGAGGTATCCAAAAAATATGCTTCGCAAGTTTTCATTTGCTTGTGATTCAAGTGGATTCATTTCCTCCTTAGGATGAACAAAACCAGGTTTGTTATTCATTTTTCTGTCTATATTCTCATTATTGATCGAACTTTCTGAAGAGTAAGTAGCCAAACTGGACTCAGCAATATCCATGCTATCCTCATCTGAATTACCCAGAAGATCAGTTCCTTCAGAACCATTTGACCTCATGGAAATACCGCATGATTCATCATAAGCATCAAAATCCTCAACTTGCATATCTTTAGGCAAGCCAGAGTACCATTTATCAAATGATATCAAACCATGAACCAGATTTAAGATTGGTTCTGTCTGCAGTTTGCCCTTGGCGATAAGGCTGATAAACAAAAGAAATTATCAACTTCTCAAATTATATCAATTCAGTCATGTGGGAAGAACTAAAAAAAAGACTAAGGGCATGTTTGGATCTATTAGCACTAAAATTAGCGCTAATAGCCAAAAAGAGGCTGTTTGGAATTTGGATCCACCTGCTAATAGGTGGTTGGATAGTGAGTTGAAAGTGAATATAAACGATTAGCACCTATTAGCAACTCCAGACCAGCTAATGGAACAGATAGTTAGCAGCACACCAGCTAATAATTAGCAGGTCTGTTCAGATCCACTGTTACTAATTTCACTTGCTAATTTTTAGAGCTAAAAATGGATTCGAACAGGCCCAATAGAAGCAAAAGGTGGCAAGCAACTAATACCCAAAAGCTTCAACCCTAAGCAAGTATCACAGAAACTGCATACAAGGTACTAGGAAACTTTCAGCAAAATAAATATCTAATTTAAGAAATGTAGTCTTTTGCAGTGATAGAAGTGCATATGTATATTCTGAAGCCATATTGGAAACTGCATGTCTAAACTATAACTCAAGTACAAAAAAAAAAAAAAAAAAACTACGCTTAGTAATCTTTGCACCCATGACCTTTTTCTTGAATGTCTATGGTTTCATAAAAGTGAACAGAAAAAGTGAAGGGAACAGGCTTGTAACCCATATGACCACAGCAGATCAGGAGGTGTAACAGACAGAACAAAAGAGAACACTGAATGAGTACACATGACGCACGTTCTTGTTGCAATGTGTGCATTGTCGATGTTGCCTTGTGAAAGGTAAAATAGAGCCAGTTCAAGTGTAACCAAGTGTTTCTGTCAAATGGAAAACATGGTCAAGAATCTAAAAACAACAATAAAAAAATTGTGAAGCAGGCAGCAGAACATAAGTTATCATTTTTTCCCATCTATCAGTATTGTAAAATTAATTTAAAATGACAACCATCACATTTTACTATTGAATAAAAATAAAGGGCCTTGTAATCCTGATGTAGAAACACATAATCATTATTTTGTCCTCCCAAAAATATTCCAGATATGTCCCTAATGAAACACAGATGATGTGAAGCGCTAGTAGTATAACCCAGGGTATGTGTCCAGTTTCATTCATATATTTCTCATTTCAGTCATACTAGCATCAGCTTACTTGAATAATGTACTTGATAACACTAATCACTTTACATTACTGAAGTTTGACTGCCGCTAGAATTAGGAGCTTACTTTTGGGCAAGAAGGAAACCATATCAGCTTCCGCATCCAAACATTGAACAACTTCTGCGTTCTGAGGTAGTAGCTGCTCCTGCCACCGTGCTGCACGCTGCTGTCCTCAGCAAGCCGCTTATGGATCTCCATTGCCACCTTTCATCCAGCACATCGTTTATCGTTTACATTAGAAACGCCAACTAAAACAAAGTAAAAGAAAAATTGCAAATTTTGATCAGGCATGGTTGCTTACCACGAACATTCTGCGGGTCTCCTCATAGGAGTCGGGCCTTCGGTTGCCGCTGAGGAGCGTCGAGACGACGCTAGCCGCGTCACGCCACCGGTGCGCCCGGCGAAGCTCATGGAGGATCCGGCCCAGGCGGCGGCGGCGGTTAAGCCAGAGGGTGGGAGCCTCCCCTGCCGTGGGCCTCGCGACGAGGCGGGGCTCCCGCGACTCGCTCGATTTTCACGGCCGCCCTCCGGTGGGCCCCCCCCCGTCATCCGCGCCAGGCTCGACCTTTGACGGCGGAGCGCGTGGGCGTCGGGCGTTAGGCCGGCCAAGGACGCGCCCCTGATGCCGCCCGACGGTATGGTCTGGGGCGTGAGGACTGGAGGGCGAGGGCTTAGGGAAGCTGGGTCGCGGTTACTGGGAGGCGGCCTCCTCGGCGGCGCTTCTTGCCGGGCGGTGGCGCCGGCGTGTGAGAGCTGGGCTCTGCAACGTCGATTTCTCTCTTGACAGCGGCGTGAGGCGAGGGAGACGGCGTCATCGTCCGCGCCATGGCGTGAGGCGGAGGCGGCGGCGCGGCAGCGGTGCACCGTCCAGTGGCGGAGCCAAGATTTTAAACTTGGTTATTCCCACAACCAAAAAATCCTAGTAATCTGAACATCAGTAGCCTACATAGGAAGAAATCCTAGTTAATTCAGACATTCATAATTCATAAATCCAAATGACCAAATCCTTAATGGAATAAAGGGGAAATCACTCACCTTCAGCTGAACGGCTAAACGCGGCTAGCACGCCGCCGCCGGCCGCCTGGCTGCCGTGCGCCTGGCCAATAGACCCTGGCCTGGGCTTGGCTCGCAGCCCGCGGCCTGCGCTGGCCGCCGGTGCGCCCTTGCCTGCTGCCCCTGTTCGCCGTGAGTGAGGTGGAGCCAAGCGCCGCCAGCAGCCGCTCGCCGGCGAGAAAGAATAGGGTTAGGGATTGGGGTTGGGATTGGGGAATCGGCAATGAGGAGCAGGAGCCAAGCACGGCTTCTCACGATTAGGGGCGGGGCGTCCTCGTTCGAGGAACAGAGAGGGTGAGAGGGAACACTCCTCACTGGATCACAAGGCCTTGTGGCTTGCGCGTTGCCGTTGCGGCCCGGCCTGGAAGCTAAGAATGAAAGGAGGCCGCACATAATTTGCTGTATATAATTTGCTGTATGGCTCACTTTGGGCTCAAAAATGATCAATAAAAACAATACATATCTATAACTCCTATAATCCTAACCCCCACTAACTATTTCTCTGGCTTCTGATTGGTCGATACATCAAAAGTGATGTCAGCTGACATCATCAAAAGAGTTATCTCCACTAAGGTTCATTTATCTCCCACTAGCTTTTTCTTTTGAAATAGAAAAAAGTCCTAACACCTAAACCAAGTATCGTAATTAAAATCCAATCGTACCATGGTATTCCTCACAGTAAACTCTTCAAAACAAGACCCCACATAGATATATTTTGATAATTTAAACCGTTTTTAAGTAAAAATCCATTTGTAAGAAAAAGCCTAGCAAAACTATATATCACATGGATTACATGTGGTCCTCCGAAATATGCATAATTTTATGAAGGAAAACTTCTAAATTTTAGGAGGGGATGACCCTCGGGTATAGTAGGGTGGGGTTCGGGTAGATGACATTCGTGTGATGGCCAGTTCAAATAATCTGGACCATGTATGTCAATGGATACAACCTATGCAATTGACCTACTACATCCATATATATATGTATTTACTAATTCATAGTTTCGACCATTATAAACCCCCCTTACATTTCTACTTTATACCCGCAGCAACGCGCGGGGCATCCTACTAGTTATATAGTAAAATCTTTACCCATGGGAGGATTCGCGGCTTCTCAGAGATTGCGTTTGTTTCACGCTACTGCTAAAAAATCACCAACGCCTGCTCCTATATACTCCCTCCGTCCCCTAAATAATCGTTGTCGTGGGATGCGTGCCATAAGTTTGACTTGATTTGTAGAAAATACTGGCAATATTTACTGACTTCAAATAATTTTGTTAAAAAAATAGAGTCAAAGATCTTTCCGATAATACTAATTATGATATTAATCGATAATATTTATTATTTATTAAAACTGTCGGCATTTGGTTCTCGAGAAGCGACAGTTATTTAGGGATGGAGGGAGTACATCTATGACATGAGGTCTGTGTACTTAACGTGAGTCCGTGTCGGTGCATGAGGCAGTCCGGTCAGGAAATACCCTTTCTGGAACCTCTCTGGTGGCCGATCGGACGCTACTGTTGGAGCGTCCGGTCAGGGCGTAGGACGCGTCCAGATCGTGAGTTGAAGGGCGCGAGTTGGCTCGACCGATTGGGCGCAAGAACGGATACATTCAAACGTCAAGAATACGTGGCTCGGTGAGAGTGACCGGACGCATCCGGTCGTCACTTAAACAGTGTCCGGTTAATGCGCAGTGGCCTATTCTTGTGAGTAACGGTTGGGTGTCTTTGGGGGCGCCTATATAAGTGAATTGGCCAGCTCTAGGGAGTCACTCTTGGGACTTTGACATACTTGACATTCTCTAGAGCTAAGCAAACCTCCTCCCTCACTTTGCATGTCTCTTGATTGGTCTAGAGAGTGATTGAGAGAGCTTCTAGTGTATTTGTCTTGTGATTGAGCATCTAGTGGCACTAGTGAGCGTTCTTGCTGCGATTGAACTTGTTACTCTTGGTGATTGCCGTCACCTAGACGGTTGGAGCAGCGAGCCGGAGTTGAGCAAGGTTGAAGATTGTCCTTGGCCACTCCGGAGGTGATTGTGAGGGGTGTCGATCCCACCCCGCGGCAGATCGTGAAAGGAATCCTTAGTAGAATCTCGTGTCATTGAGTTACCCTCACTTTGTGTGAGTTCTTGTGGTGCCCGATGGGGGCTTGGCTTGTGACGCTAATTAGCCACCGAACTACAGTGTGGTCAACACAACGGGGAGTAGCGTGCCGGCAAGCACGTGAACCTCAGGATAAAAATCTTGTGTCCCTCGGTGTTCTTGTGTAGTTTGATCCTTCGAGATCAACTTAGATTTCTATATTAGATCATCTTTTTGTGTTTCATTGCATTGACAAGATGGTGATTGGTCATGATCCCGAAGGCACGGTTTGCACACTCTCGGTTCCCTTCCTAGCGATTACTTTTGTGCAAAGTAGTGTATTAGGTTGTGTAGCATAGTTAAATTGCTAAGGACCCTACTCTTAGTGTGCCTAGTGTATTAGAATTGCTAGAATTGGTTAGGTTGGCTTGCAACCCCCACTAGGCTAGCGCAACACTTGCTTTGCCATTTGTTATACTAACTGGTTTGATTAGTGCTTTATAAAAAAAATTTATAGGCTATTCACCCCTCTCTAGCCATTTAGGACCTTTCACCGGTGTAGTTTCTTTCGAAGTGCTTGAAGCAGCGATGAGCAGGGTGCCCTTCCTTACCACAGGTCTGGTTGAACACCCCAGGTTGGAAGTTGCTGCGTCCACCGCTACCGCCGCCACGGCTGAAGCCGCCACTGTCGCCACGTCCTCCTCCGTTGCGGCGGCCGCCTCCACCATGTCCTCCAGGGGACGAGTTACTGTTGTTGCATATTGCCTTTGATTACTAAGTTCACCGAGGACTGACCGCGCCCGTTGCATAGCTGTAGGCGTTGCTCGTGGCTGATAAGCTGCGTGAACAACTCGCCAACAGAGATTGGTTCCACGCGTGCCACCACAACTGTCACGACCGCATCATAGTCATGATCAAAACTGGTCAAGACGTAGGAAACAAGTTCCTCATCTTCTAGTTTCTATCCGGCCCCCACCATCTCATCTGCCAAACCTTTCATCTTAGGCAAAATACTCACTAATGGTGGCTGTACCTTTGGATGCGGTGGCCAAGGCCATCTGCATGCTGATGATCTTGGCGTGGGACTAGGACGCGAACAACGCCTTAACGGACGCCTAGGCGCCTCTTGCCGTGACCTCCATGTTTACATGGTCAAGGATTTCCTTGGACAGATCGGTGAGGAGGTAGCTCAGGACTGTCTAGTC
Source organism: Chrysopogon serrulatus (assembly GCA_015844335.1). NCBI lineage: Eukaryota > Viridiplantae > Streptophyta > Magnoliopsida > Poales > Poaceae > Chrysopogon > Chrysopogon serrulatus. Next base: position 198,559 of record JADLZL010001811.1, read on the forward strand.
CCTTGTTATCTAGGTGGTGTACTCCAGGTTTGCCACCGAGACTTCATCAGCATCATCTCCCTTCTTCTTGGGGAGAAACTTCATTGGAGGCCTGACTTTGACCTCCAACCAGTCGGCGAGCTGAGCACCTTTCAGCACCGAGATGACTTGTGCTTTCTAGGATTGATGATTGGAGCGATTTAGTTTCTCTGTCACTAGGACAAAGGTGGTGAGGGAAATTGCAACCAAGAGCGCGGAGGATGGTGAAGCGAAAGCCATGGAAGAACTTGGTGGAGAAGATGGCTCTAGATACCATGTAAAACATAGGTGAACGAGATACTTCTCGGTGTCTCGATTGCATGTTAATATAGGGTGAGAATAGCCCTCACCGTGGCTTGTACAAGGGGAAGATTTACAACAAACTATATCTACCCAGCTAACTAACTTACTTGTACAATGAACCAAGATCTATACAATCTATCCAGGTGACACGCATGGGTAATGAACTCTATAGTTTAACACGATGCAAATACTATTCACAGGCAAGCAGTAGTGTGCCTCTAGTGATGTTTGCACTGGCTAGGATGATGGCTGTGCCTAGTGAGTTGTCATCACAAAATTTGTTTCCAATGTAATAACGTTCTGTAAACTTCATCGTTGGCCCCTCGCCACCTTAGCAGTCCACTAGTGTAACTTTTATACTCATTTCTGATCATGAAAAAATGGGCACTGCCATAGCCTCTTGCATTATCAATGTACATGTGGAGGTTAATTGAAGTATAATGCTTTCTTTGCTCTAAATTATAAGACGTTTTAACTTTTCTAGACTCATAGATTTTGCTACGCTCCTATATGTATATTATGTCTAGATACTAAAAGCTATGAATCTAAAAATACCAAAATATCTTATAAGTTTTTTTTGAAGAAAAGACTGTAGGAGAGACCCCTACAGTTAATAACTCAGTCTAAAATTCGCTTCAACTAGAATTCGAACTCAGGATCTGAAAGGTGCCACTGGAGTGACTAGACCAACTGATCTAGCACCCTTTGGAAAAATATCTTATAAGTTGGGACCAAAGAAGTAGCAAATATATTAGTACCTTATATAAACGTAACATATAACTTGTTGCCTGAAGTTTAGTAGCCAATGATAATGATTTCACTATTTTGTTGTATTTAATTCAACTTAGCCCAACCTTAAATCAAATAAATTTGAAGCCTCACAACAAATGTTATTGTAATAAATAGTTAATCCTGTATGAGAAATTATTAGGTGAAGATTGACTCAACTTAAATGTGTGACTATTGTGTACACCTCTTTTGAGTTTAAAGTGAAATGCGAGCCACACGTTTGCACTTAACTCAAAGGGAGGAATTGTTTGAGAATGCAAAGTGTTCCTAGAGAAAAGGGAGGGGACGGCTACAACAGGGGACTACGGCCGGCCTGGTGCATGGTGGGTGGCGGCAGGTGCTAGGGGCTGTGCGCATAGGAGGTGGCGTGGGCAAATGGCTGCTGTAGAGAGAGGGAGTGGGAGAGGGAGAGAAATATAATTAAGGGTTAACCCCTAATTATTCTTGCTTCATCTCAAAGTTTACATCTCTCCTTATATATTTGTAGGGAGGGCTCAACTCGTTTTGACTTGACTCACAAGCAAACCTTGCTTTTGGACTCTTCCTAATCCTAAACTTAGATAGGCTTTGCAATGCACTATAGTACCCATCGGTACTGTTTATGCTGGGCCCAATTGGCCCATCTCAGGCCTGATATCTATGTGGCCCATCATGGTTGTATTGGCACGTGAAACCTCTCCCCCTTCTCGAGGCAACATGTCTGTTTGCTGGAATCTGCCATATGGTTGGTGTAGAGCCCTCGTAGCAATGTAGCATATAGGGTTGATGTCGTAGTAGCCATCTTTTCTTTTTGTTGAGGTGCTGGAGCCTACTTGATGTCATCTATTGCATAGTCGTGGTGGTAGCCATGGTTGTCGCCTAAGGTAGCCCCATGTGTTAGCTAGTGTTGGACATTTTTTATGTCTTTGGTAGTAAGACGATGATGAGAACATTGTAATAGATGGTATTGATGCGCGGAACTTGTTGATGATGTTTCCGTGAAAGTTGTTGTAACACCCCTGGTGTTACGTTAACCTAAACCTCACCATGTCATCATCATCATAGCATGAGTTTTCATCATTAGAAGACCCTAATGCAAATAACTAAAATGAGTTTATCAAATTTTAGGGTTTGTTTGCACTCTTTCATATTGTATGTGTATGTGTATGTCATTAAACTTGCCTACAATTTTACTTTGCTTATAAAAGTGATTAACTAAAACCAACCTTGGGTGTACAAGTGATTGGCTAACCCTGACTCATGCATCAAACATGTTTTACAAGTCAAATGATGTAAAAGGAAGAATCAAATTTGGATTTAGAATTTGAATCCCGAAACCCTAACCCTAAGGTGTTGGAATTTGAATTTCAAGTTTACTTTTGAGGAGCTAATCATAATTAATTTTGTAAATAAAGGTTGCCAAACTTTGGTACCATTTCAAAGTATGAACTTTGTATTTTGAAAGTGTGCCATTGGTTGGGTTTGAAAAGTACCACAACACCATTAATTAATTGCCCAAAGAATCAATTTGAAAATCCTTTTCAAAACCCTAAATTTCAAAAAGGTATTTTACCCCTTTCTTAATTGTGCTCAAAATATTCAAAATTTGGGAAAACTTTCAAAATACAGTTTGTGCATGTCTTTGAGCTCTACAAGATTGGTAAATAAAGTTTTTCAAGTTTTTAAATAAAATCTTAAGTAATTTCAAAAGTTCTCTAAATTAGAAGATGCCCCTTTTGCACTTTTAAACTCCAATTCAAAATCTATTTGGTTTCATGAAAAACTTTCTAAATGAAAGTTGTAGATCTTGAAAAATGGAACAACTTTTATTTTTATAGATTTTCATCTTTTATTTGAAATTTGAAAGTAATTTTAAAATCCCTAAAGTCAAGATTTAAACCCCTTTTCAAATTCAAATTGCAGTTTCAAAAATATTTGAAATTTCACAAAACCTGTTTAATAAAAGTTGTAGATCTCATTATTTTGCACAACTCCTATTTTGGAAATTTTTCAAGTTTATATATAATTTTGAAAGTAATTTTTGAAAAGAGATGGATGAGGTGGCTGTGCTACAGTAACCCGAGGGGGAGGGGAATTCTTTTTCTTCTCCTCCTTCACTGGTCACCGGCGGCCGCCGTGGCGCTACCGCGCCTTCTCGCGCCGAGGCACGCAGACGGCTGCACGAACATCCTCGTAAAGGTATTGGACACCTCACTGAACCGCCCATGCCTCATCAATGTCGAGCGTCGACGGTCGACGACTCCTTCTCTTCTTGCTCACCGCCGTCCATATCTGGCCGCCGCCCAAATTCGCGCAGCTCGCGTTGTCACTGCCTCAGCCACCTTGCCAACGTTTCCGCCCCACCTCTGCGACGCCTTTGAGCCGCCAATCGCAATCCAATTCCGCCGGGATAGCCCGTGCGGCTTCTCTTCTTCCTCGGCACCGGCCAAGCACCGCCGAGATCGTCTCGCGTTTGCCAGCCCTTTCCGGTGAACCTCTGCTCGAACCAGCGTGTGCCCCAGCTCCGCCCTTAGCCGGTGATCACCCTCGGCTCGTTTCCAAGCTCTCTACCGTCCTCATCCCGACGGAACATCACCTTGTCGTTGGAGCATGCCGCCGAGCACCCATCCGCCGCGGCCGCACCTCTCCACTCCATCCCTGCCTAGATCAGTGCGAGCACCGCTCTACGGTGAGCTCCGTCCACCTCTCCCGTCCCTTATCTGGTTCGTTTGGGGTCAGCAACGGCGAGTCCGCCGTGCGTCGCCGTGCTCCGGCGCGGCACAGCCGCCATGGCCGCCGCCATCCTCTCTCTCTAGCCACTGATTCGTCTAACCACGCCCATAGCCCGGTTCGCCTCGTCGTCGCGGGTCTTTTGGTACCCTTGCCACCGCCTCTGGTTTCCCCGCCGGCGATCACCGCGGCCAGCGCCACCGCCCCCTCCCTTACTCTGTTTAAGCGGGAGAAAGGGGGAGAAGAAAGGAGGCAGGCCGGGCCAGGCTGCCCTGGGCCGGCATGGGCCTTGCCTAAGGCCGGGCTCAGCAGGCCAGGCCTGTTTAGGCCTTTTCTTTTTCTGTTTTTCTTCCAAAGTGAATTTAAAAGCTGATTTTGTTATTTTGGATAATTAAATACTCTGGGCAAATAAAAATATGGCAAAAATACCTGTGTGATCCTCATGATGTGTAGTTTCATATAAAAATATGTATGCAGCATGTTAATCACTTTTGTCATGTTTAATAATTGCATGCTTTATTTAAGAAATGCTTAGGATTTGATTTTTGTAGAGCAATATATTAATCCAAAAATCATGAAAAATTAGGAGTAAGCTTTTCATGCTAAAAGTAACCTCCACTAAAATTTGTACATTGTTTTGAGCATGTTCAATTAATAAGTTGTTTTAACCTTATTTAAAATACCTTTAAGTAGTTGATAAATACTTTTAGGATTTAATAAAGTATGTGTATAACTTGTGTGACTTCTATACATGGTGTGAAGAACTAGGAACACCACACCCTTGCTGTTTTTGGGCAAGTCCATGTTTAGTATGTTTTGATCCCCATCACCATGTGTAGTTAACCTTAATATGGCTATGTTAGTAGTTTAATCATGTTAAGTAGTTATCATCACATGTGTGTTGCATGATAATAGTTATCATCACCTGTGTAGTAGTAGTTAATTAATTAGCAAGTTTAATTAGCGGCTTTTAACAACTGTAAAAATGGTTAATAAATTAGTAATTAACCTTAATCACCATAGGTTTGATTGAATTTGGGATTGAGTGATGACCCTAGATCATTAACCCTAATGATCTTCGGCAACTTACGTTGATTGCGTTGCGTTATCCGATGTCGTCGTGGTGCTACTTGTGATCTCTTGATGCAACTTTACCGTGAAGGAAAGTTGTACTCAAGGTAGTGAAAAATTAAGTTGTTTCATCCCTGTTGCCTTGCATCATCTCGCATCATGTCATGTCATTAAGCATGCATCATTCCTTTATGTATAGTTTACGCGTGAGGGCGATGGTTTGTGATGGCCAAGCTTCAGAAAAGGTTTGTGATGATCCGACCCCATCGAGGTGATTCCGCCGAGGATGTCGACATCAAGTTTAACAAGCTAACCTCCTCTGCAACGCAGGCAAGCCCCGGATACATTAGACCCTTTCTTGAATTTTGAAAGTTCTTTATCATGTTATGTTGATGATATGATGCATTAGGTGTAGGAGTTGAGTGATATCCTATCTTGATGCATTTACCGTACCTTGATATACTATCCCTGAAACCTGTTTTGATTTGAAAATATTTAGTATATGCTTAGTCTTGCTGATAGCATAGGCTTTGCAAAGTTGATAACAATATCCCCGTTGAGGGCAATTACGAAAACCTGATGTTGCTTATTGTTTATCCTTTACTTCGATCGGGTCAAGGGTACTCAATAAGAACATGATGATGAGTAAATCGAGACGCCGGTGGAGTGACTTGCATCAGGAAGGGCTAGTGCCCTGGTGTAGTGTCGTCCACTTGTGTCGATTAAGGACCGTCCGTTGTTTGGCGCTGGGATCATGAGGTTATTGGATAGTACTAGTCGCATGCTAATGGCGGTAAGCTCCACTTGAACTATTCGTTACTAGAACGGACAGTAGCGTGTACCCATCCTACGATGCGCACCGCCGAAGTGACCGAGCGGCCGTAGAGAGGTGGAGTATGACGCTGTTTCCGTGTGGAGAAATCCGAGCGTTGAGTTGATGTATGTAAGATGGTCGGTCATGCATACATCGTGGTGGCTAGGAAGCCCCGGCCGGGTATATAAGCGATTCGAATCGTCGTTGCTCCACGATATGGGAGACTTGATCCGAGTCCCGGCATCGTAGTAATGAGGAAAGTTGCTGAGGATGGAAAGTTTTGGAAATCGAGATCTTGCTTGACAAGTGATTGCTCTAGACTAGGATAACCTAGATGGATAGCTTAATGCTTAATGAAAATATCAGATAAGAATGAATAGTAAGGATCAACATTAGTCGTTTTTCCACAAAGGTGTCCTTGATTCTTGCTAAAGCCTTACCTTGATTCCTATCAACCCGTATTCCTGAGTCTTCTCCCCTCTTTTCCGTCGGGTAAGTCTTGCGGAGTACTTTTGTACTCAGGGTTTATTTAACCCCTGTTGCAGGTGTTGACTAATGTTGCTGACCTCGGTCATACCAGTGGGCTTGGTATGATCGAATATCTTCCGTCTGCAAAGTTCTTTTCTCGCTTCCGTAAACCCAGTTAAGTTTTGTTTAATCAAACTCTGATCAAGTGTTGTAATCTTCTTTTGTAAATCTTCCGCTACTCTGTTATGTTTGTATGAATGGTTGTAATACTGCAAGTTCTTTGTAAGGAGTGGATCCTGGAGGATCGTGGTGTCATCGGGGTTTCACCCGATAGAACTTTTCAAGTTATGTGGTACACAAGTATGGCTGACAGAGATCTTAGGGACAATGTCAGATGCTTGTGGGCCATATAATTTAGAAGGTTCTGCCACAGTTGTTGATGATGTTGCCTCTTAGTCATAGTGTTGTAGTAATAACATCATAGATGGTGGAGGTGGTGTGGGTGTTGTAGGGCGTGTCGTTGGTGTTGAGAGCGGTGTGTCAGCGATGTTGTGAAGGGTTGGTGACCCGTTTTGATGATGATGTTGTAGATTGTATGTCTAGGAGAGTATATTGAGATGTCTTATTTGCTAGAGTTTTCCTAAGGTCAGGGCACCACTAGTGGGCTCGGATGATGCTTATTGCATAGTTGGGGATAAGGTGGAAGTGCCTAGTTTCTCTTTGTGAATCATGATTGCCATAGGGGTAGGAAGGATTGATGATGTAGTGGTAGAACCAGTTTTTTGAGCCTCTTATGTTTCCTAGTTTATCTCCAAATTTTGGTCTAGAGCTCTATTTAGTCATCATGGTGATATTGATCGATGATAGATCACAAGCTGGTGGTAAAGTAATCTTGTGTTCCTCCTAAGTATCACGAGTTCTGCATTTGTTAGAGCATATGAGAATTATCAGTTGACCTGCATTGATTTTCTTTTCTAGTTTAGCAATGACTATAGTTACTGTTGCCATTGTGTCTAGTATTATTGTTGCTGTGTTGATGCCGAAGGGTGATGTTGATGATAAAGACCTTGTTGTAGCATTATTGTTGTCATCCTTAGGGTGGGTGCCTAGGGCATATGTGGTTGATGTTGCGCGGGTCGGTGATGTTGGCCAGTGAAGGAGATGTGACACCAGATGTAGTAGGTCGGTCGTGTTTGCTCTTAGGTTGTTGTAAGTCCTCCGCAAGGCCTGGTTGTGAAGATGGTGCCGCCCGTAGTAGATGTTGTAGTTGGCATAGGCGGTGTTAGTCCTATGGTAATGTTACAGATTGTGATCTTGATGTCGATGTGGTTAGCTTTGTTGCAAAGAATCGTCATTTGTGTAGGTTCCCTGAGGTAGGGGTGGTGCCGATGTAGGTGTATCTGATGTGTACTAGATGGCGTGGTCAACGTTGGTAGAGTGGGTGCTAGCATAGATGTGGTGCTGAGGAGATTGCATCTAAGGACACTTTAGATGGATCTTAGAAAATTTTAGGGCTAGTTCAGGAGTCAGATCTAAAGGAAGTCATCATCGGTGCTCCTCTTTCGGGTGGAGTTGCACCTCTAGTAGATTGCTCACTAGTTGATTTAGATCTGTTGTTCCTAGAGAGATTTGGTGGCGTGCTGAAATTTTGTCCAGCTCCTTTCGCCAATGATCAAGTATTGTGGTAGATGGTGAAAATGGTGGAGATTTTGTTGTTGTATATGTTGTCACTACGGGCATTGGTTTGGTGATTATTGAGTAGCCGTTGTTGACGATGTGGTAGATGTTGTTCCCATCTCTTGAGTTGTCAGCAAGGGAACAAAGATCAATGCCTTTGTCCATTGATAGAAGTCGATGCTAAAGTTTTCTGTGGTGATGGATTGCAACGCAGCTTTGATACCGGTTATCAAGCGTCTAATCTTGGGGGTGACTTCTCCTTAATTAGAGGGTGGATTGGGGGAATTTGACAGAAAGTAGGCGGAAGGATGGCTGCCATAGGGCTAGCCACGCCTAATGCAGGGGGAATTAAAGTGCAGTGGCAAAAGGCGGGTGATTCTACCGGTCTTGCGTGCGTGGAAGTCGACATAGTATGAAAATTGCTCAGAAATTTGGGAGCAGATTCGAGGAGAGAAAGGGAGACTAAAGGGAGGAATTGATTGAGAATGGAAATTGTTCCTAGAGAAAAGGTCTAGGAACGACGCTAGTGAGTGATGGCGGAAGCACACGTAGAAGGCGGTGTGGGCGCGACGGCTGCATTAGAGATGAAGAGAGAGAGAGAGAGAGAGAGAGAGAGAGAGAGAGAGAGAGAGAATTAGAATCTTACCCCAAACATTGTTCTTACTTAATATGAAAGGATACATCTCCCATTATATGTATAGGGAGGATTCGACTCATTTTGACTTACTCATAAGTAGATCAACCTTCTAGACTCTTACTAATCCTAAAAGGAGATAGGCTTACTCATAAGCAGATCAACCTTCTAGACTCTTACTAAATCCTAAAAGTAGATAGGCTTTGTAATAAGTTGTAGTGCGTGCTATAGTATCCACAAGGTACCACTTATGATGGGCTTAACTGGGCTGTCTTGGGCTTGACACATCCCTAGCCCATCATGGCTGTATAAATTAGCCTGTTAGTAATTGCGTTCGACACCGGAGGCACACAGTGTCGTGTTCGTGTCTAAACATATTGGTATTTAAATTGCTTGATATTTGATCCACCAAAAAAATTAATGTGTTTGATATTTGAGTCACCATATGTAACACCCCGTGTTCAAAACTATTTATATGGCTAGCTCTGCACATGAAACGGCCTATATATAGGTAGCACCTTGCTTACACTTTTCGTCCTCACTTCGTGTAAAAATGTTAACCCGGAGGTGCTACGTTTAAAATAACAAGGCTTATCAGCTGACCCTCACCCTTCTAAACTTCTTAGGTGGTACTAAACCCACAAACAACAACCATACATTTACAATTTCACAACCACTACAGGTCTCTAATAGGCTGGGCGGTTACACTTACCAACCTTAAGGACATACAGTACACTAAATACATAAACAAAACATACATATCGAGTTTTCTAGGCTAGTTGAAGCTTGTGATAATTACTGGCGAGAGAGTGCAATACAACGCACTTCACACATAGATTGGTTTCTTCATGGACAGGACGAGAACAGCATGCTTGGTCTTCTCATTCTCAAGGTGTTTGGCAACACGGCGAGCGTACTCTTGGAATAACTTGTCGAGTATGGCTTTTCCAAATTGGCTTGCAACCAGAGGCTCCGTCACTGCTCGTAGGCACTTAGCGACATTTTCACCGCTCCTAATACTATTGTGCACAACATCACTTTCAGAGTCATCGTAGGGATCCCAGTTTGTCTCGAATACTTTGACATGATTCATGTTGAACAATCCAACTTGCTTCACTATCGCCTCCACTTCACCAACCGATGGTGAATAGATCGGTAGGTAGAATGACTCAAGTTTTTTCTTCTCCACAAGACCCTGCAATGATTAGGCACAAAAAAACCATGCAATGATTAAACAAAGTCCAATATACCGCGAATTAATTAAAGTCACTAGTAGAGTGGTCAAAACTACAGTACTTTGTATTTTGTTTACCTCATCAACTAGGGATTTCAGCGACTGTGCAAGCAGTCCATAAAGATGGTTGGACTCTCCAGTGAGCACATCCTCATGCTTCCTTCCAATAAATGTTAGAACCATTTGGCCGCCAGACACGAGCTCCTCGTAGCGTAGCTTGAGGAAGAGGGAGAAATCCTTCTGAAACTGCTGTTGAAACAGCTTCAGCATCGACGTTGACATAGTTTTTGTGATGTAGATATCTAGGCATGTTTTTTTGGTGCCCTTCAATTGCTCTGGTGCCTATATATATAATACAAAAAAGAGGATCAAACAAAAAGCAACTACCAGGTAATGCTGAGTCCACGAGCGAAATATAAAGACGTGTGTGAACTGCATCTTGCCAACACACATACCTGAGAGCGCCACTGAAGGCAGAACAAAGAGTGGAAAAGGTGAACGCTTTCACTAGGGAAGATCCTAGTGTAGTAGGAGCCCGGCAACCCGGTGATGTAGTACGGAGGCAGTGCCCCTGCCTGTGCCTCTCCCTCGTGGTTTCTTGCCATCGACTTATTGAACTGCTGGACCAACTGGAAGAGATTGTTGAAGTCATTTCCCGGGAGGTCATTGAGGAAGAACTGAAGCTGCGGATGGTCATGTCGCGGATGGTCATGTCGTTGGTCGAATTCCTTGCAATGGCGAGCTATGATGCCAATCACCTCGGAGACGAAGCGCAGCGTGTTAGGCCCCGATGAGCAGCCTAGGTCGGCCACGACCATGGTTCCAGGGAGAAGAGCTGTGTACACTTCTCTAGCGGCCTCCTCAAGGACCGGCTTTATCTGAAACATAGCTTTCTCCTGTTGCCAATTGCCATCCAACAGAAACATGTGTTACCTTCTCAGTTCTGATTACTATATACAGATAGGTAGTGTTACCAAATATAGTCATTCTAAGACGTAAGTAAAATGCCATTTCATGTTAATTAACGAGACCAATTCCATGCCCAAGCAAGTATAATATGCAACAGAAGCACAAGAACAACTACTCTTTCCATTTCAAATTCAAATTGTTTTGATTTTTCAAAATACATAACTTTTATTATACTTACGTATATTACATCTAGGTACATAGAAATAGCTAGATATTTAGAAAAGCCAAGAACGAAATATAATTTATAGAGAGAGTAGTATAATTTGCAACATAAATAATAGCTACACATGCTGGAAATGAATAAATAGCTGAGAGAAGAATTATTACTTGAATCCTAGAATTTTTTGTGTAGCTAGTTTCTCCATTGCCCGTTGCCATGTGGAGATCCCGCTCGATTCTCATTGGCATGGCTGCGAGTTGTGGCTTCAGCTAAGCTGTAGAGAGAAGTGTACCCAAGCCGAAGCTCAGTACATACAGGCACAACAACTTTGCAAACTAATTAAAGCTGTGTGAAGGGCTAAATTTATAGAAAAATTTGCCATGCATGTTTCACATGCTTGTAGACAGTGACATGACATATAGCTAAAACACGCATATATAGTAGTGCAATTGCACGTGAATCAGCGTGAATCACTTATGTGCCACATATATTTACTTCCATCACCATCTATCGAATTCATGACCACAATAGTGGCCCCTGTAGTCAAAGAGGTAGGGCCGCAGGGGTTCAAACCCCTCCAGTTTCCATCAAAAATAGTAGGCCCTGTTATTGAACGTGTTTTTTCGTCGGTGAGACATTTAGTTTCAGCATCTAAATTTTAGTCCCTATCACATTAAATATTTAGACACTAGTTTAGGGTATTAGATAAAGATAATTTATAAAACTAATTTGTCAGCAGGAGGTTGCTTTGCGAGATGAATCTATTAAGCATGATTACTTCATGATTTGACAATGTTGTGCTACAGTAAATATTTGCTAATGATGAATTAATTAGCCTTAATAAATTTGTCTCGTTAAGTAATGTACGGTGGTGCAATTAATTTTATAATTAGCTCATGTAACATCTTTCTAGTTAGCATGCGAACATTCAATGAGGTAACCCAGACTATCTTTTAGTCCCTCGAACCAAACACTGGCTTGAATCCAATCGACCACAAAGAATCCAAGGGGTTCACTGCTAGCTTCCTTTAGCAAGTAGAAGTGTCATTGCAACGACGCCGCTTTCTCTTATTATGCTGTCTCGAGGGGGTTGTCGATTGGGGCCACCGGCCACCTATTGTGCGTCCTGTACCACACAGATCATCCACATGATCCATCTATCCGTAAGCAAGTGGTGCGAACGAGAGTACTTCCGTTCCAACCCTGTGGGATATATCTTCGTCCACCTATATATTATTTTATTTTCACAGAGAAACGGTGGATGGAAACTGAATCAAATGGTGAAAAACAATAGAAGATATAGGGCTAGTTTAATTTGCAAAGCTCCTAGTGCAACTTCCAGACTGAATTTAGGAGAAGCTCTACCAGACAATTTTTTTACTCAGAAGTGATTCTTCGTTGGAAGGCTAGGGGCTAGAAAACTAAGAAAAGTAGCTTCTCCTAATTCACTCTACGCATAGAATCACGTAGAGTTTATCCTAGAGAATTAGCTTCCATAGAAAATCTAGATTTGCCAAATTGGTCCTACTAAGGAAAAATGTTGAAAGATACAAAATAGCTAGGGAGAGTACCAAAATATCAAGTACAAGTACCTATATTTTCTGTTATTTATTATTTTTAATAAAAATAACTAGGTAATTATTTTGATATCATGTCTTTGTGCTCCCGCTCCTTTTTGATCTTTTTTTTTGAGAATTATATAGACGCAGACGTTTACAATGTACACTCACTCACCTCTATGAACATCTATGAATGCACGGACACAAATCCTACCCCTATGAGTACTTTCTGTAAAATTGCGCAAACACATCTCGAGATTGATGAAGTCATCACAGACACCTCTATGTCGTCGAAATGTCATTTATCACTAAGACAATACCATTAAATCCTAAAATATATCTAAAAAAATACAAGTACATTTGTCAAGTCAAGAACTTAAACCCAAGATGTCACTGATTGCAAATAAATCATTTCACGTTGTTTCTACAAGTCCCTAAAACACACGACTTCATCACCTATATTTGTGGATAGTTGGGTGGCCAACGAGGTCGGCCTCCACCTCATCATCAAAAGGCCTCCTGCAAAACATTTGAGGTCTCAGTTTCATGCTTGGGCAGCTCCCCTTCTATGACCAATTTGTGCACGGCGACTACTTCCATTACTTGGATGGGATGCTTCTCAATCTCAACTTCTATTATTATGGCCATGACAGAAGTAGCTTCCTGTTGAAAATAATTAGGATTGTCATTTTATACTAATAATATATCATCATCGCATATAATATCATCTCCTAATGTATGTTGAGATTAGTTCCTCACATTTATATTGCTCGATCTGATGAGAATTTTAATGCAGAGAGATACACATAATTAATGATTTTGGTTTTTGATATACTAATAGAGGCATAATTCTCCATAAAAAACCCATAATAATTTCCCTAGGCAGTCTAAAAAATCGATGGCTGGAGCATGCATTTTGTTAGCTAAATTTGGTCTGCGAGGAATGATCTCATTTTTAGGGGACTACCGCCTTCTCTGTCTACTGCCAAGATTATCTTTCGAAGAGAATTAGCTCTAGTTAAGCTGAGAGCTAAAACAATTTACGCTTATCAGTTAGACCAATGGCTAGAAACCTTTGTGTAATCTTCTTAATTTTTTTTGTTTCTTTCTTTGTTTCATAAACCAACTTTGTAAACGCTCTCTCCTGTTGTTTAATAAAATCCAGTAGTGGTAACCCGTCCTGTTCCATCAAAAAAAGAGAAAACTTACTTTGAAGTCACTAGAGATTCATATCCTTTTATTTCATGTTTATATATCCTACGTGGCGTATAAGGTCAAGTGGACTCAAAACTGCGCTCTTAAATCTGATAGACCTAACACACAGCTAAAAGTTAATGGACCCATATTTAGCTCCATTTTTTATGAAGGACCATACAGATTGAGATATCTAATCCAGCAACTTGTGCACTGTGTGACTGAATTAATGCATGAGTGCACTGTATGACTGAATGCATGCATCACTGATATTCAGTATGTCGGCCCCTGATTTTTAGGGTCCACTGTGCATCATATGTCGGTCCACGGATCGATAATGACACGCACAAGTACACAAGATTGATATCAAAAAGCATACTTTTATTGCTAATGGGAAAAACATGATACATGGTTCGGGTTTACATAGCTTGGGCCATTGGCCTTATAGCATATATCAGAGTTCTAAGACAGCGGTTCTATACTATCGTGGCTCTATTCCTACAGCAACTTCGGAGTGCGGACAAAACCCTAGCATATTTCTATATCGCGAACATCGTAGTCCCTGACGTAGTCCTAGCGTAGCTTCTTCATGTAGTCGTGCGGCTCCGTCTTCATGTATCCTTCGGCGTCCTATCCTCGCATAGCTCTACTAGTCCATCCCTGGTGTAGGCTCTCGAACGGCTTTATCCTCGGATATACTCCTGCAGCTTCCTGCCTAAAAACATAGGGAGAAGGGGGTTGAGTACATACGTACTCAGCAAGCCCTAACTTTGGGTGGATGGAGGTTAAATGTGGAGGGGTTAGTGGTAAAGGTAGTAGTTATAATTATAGGTTGGGCCCTGGTAGGGTATTCACCATCCTCACCAGTTCCTGAATTAAGTTATGGTTACCAAATTATTAATACGTCTTACCAGATTATCCATTGTTGTTGTAGTCTAATCATAGCGTCTCATCCCGGCATCCGCCCATTCCAAGGGCGTGGCTATTCGAATAGATTCAAGTAAACTCTGCAGAGGTTGTACACTTTTTCCCCCACACGGTAATTACGATTCCTTCCATGATCGGTGGTTAGAATAGAATTACCGAGATCTCGTACCCGAGAGTACGCGAAACTTAGGTTTCCATACACTTCCACTACGGCGCTCAGGGGTTGGGAAAAGGTTGGACGAGGAAGATCACTTAGCATCCTACGCCCAACTTGGGACATGGGAGCCCACTTGGCAACCCATGCCCTCACACACATTGTGGAAGATCACTTAGCATCCACACTTTTTAGAAAAGAATATATATATAGCTCGCGATAGTGCACCCAAAAGTTTTACGTGGAAGATCACTTAGCATCCACGCCCAACCAGACCATGGAAGATCACTTAGCATCCTACGCCGTCTCTGCTCTACCGTTTGCCTTCACCGGCCCCTAAGTGGAAATGCACTTCGACCTAACGGGGTGTGAGATCAAGCCTACCCATATAGGCGTGTGGCTGCATGCGAAATATCACACGAGGGATGAATAAGAGACTATGAACCGGTCCTTAGGGGTGACTAAAACAGGTATCTCCGACGGGATATTCTTTGAGACATATCCGCCAAGTAATCTACACCTAGATTACCCCTACCCCTTTCAAGTCATGGCTTATATAGTCACTTTATCTTATTATTTCATTATCACATTATCATGTTATCACGTTATCACATTTTCTCATCATAAATATTCATATGATCTTTATCAAAGGGTCGTTATATAAGTAGGATAGAAGGATGGTAGGAAGGTGGAAATTAGGACTTGCCTCCGCTCGACGACAGTATATCCAAGGGTCTTGATTCCTTCGCTTCGTCTCCGGTGTCTTGGTGTAGCGGTACTTCGTCTTGGTGTAGTAGTAATCCTTGAGTCTTGATATCACCATGCTTCGAGGGGATCCATCGGGTCCGTGTGCGTCTTCGAGTCTACGCGATTTATTGCTTGACAAACAAGAAGGCAAAACCAAACAATGCATACACAACAAGGCATAACTAAGCAAACATGATCGGCCAAAACAAGAAGGGGATCCTAACGGGGTTGGCTGTAGGTGGTGGATGGGTTTATCCTAATTCTATCATTACTATGTGAACTTGAAGTAAGAGGTAGATAAAGATTATCTATCCAACAAGATGGATCCTACGGGCTAGGTTAGTGTGGTGTGGTTATCTAATGGAAACCAGACCACATTATTATCTTTCACTATTATGTGAACCTGAAAAGAGAAAGCTTGACCAAGTCATCATAGACAGCTTGCCCTACTTCTATAGGTCCACTGGGGTTTGACGGGGTTAGCTAGGCGGGTTTACGTGGAGATAGGGTCTAGGTGGTTAGGTACGGGCATATGTACTTATATACTCGTACGTAGGGTTTGGGCTAGGTATGGATAGGTGGTGGCTAAGGCTAGTGGCACGTATGCGTATACATATATGCCTAGGATTTGGTTAGCGACGCATACGCACATGCATATGTATGCGCCTAGGTTAGAGGGGTGGAGGGTAGGGTTAGTCACACATAGGTATATGCCCTGGTGTATATATATATATAATTGTATATACAGGACTTACCATGTCGGTGTGTGTATATATATACGGTGTTAGCTACTACTACGGCGAAAGGTTACCACTAGGGTTAACTATGTCGGTGTGGAGTTAGCCATGCATCGACATATTCCCGAACGTATATACATTTCGTATACACATACGAGATAGGTCTATGCACGTAGGTGGGAGGTGTGTGTGGGTATATCTATCATCACAAATACTATTTATCTATACCCTATCGTGTATATATTTGCGTGAGTGCAAATATATATTATCTATTGCATTCATCCACGTATCGTGTATATATGTATATGGACATATGCGACTCTGGGACGATTATTACTACGGTTTATATTATTTAAGTATAGCGGTTAGCACTAATTATAAAAAGAAAGATAAGCAAACAAATATTACTAGAATTTAAATGGGCACCAAAATTAAGAACAATGATGTGGATAATTAGGGCATAATTTTAGGAGAATTTTGGTGGTGGAATTTCTAGAATCAGAATTGGAATAGAGGAGATATGAATTTTCTAAAGTTTAATTGGGATAAAGGGATTGGAATATACTTTGGAATTATTCCTGAAAATTTGGATAATGGAAATGAAATGGAAATTATAGGGTAGGATCTGGGGTATACCTAGTTTATTTAGGAATTTTCGGGAATTTTTCGGATGAGGGAAAATGGTGGTTCACTCCTCAGGTAATGCGTTTCTCGGTGCTTGGCGTGGCGGTTTTCTCGGCCGACGCAGGGGGTCAAGTAGAGGTCAGGGCTGACCGGACTGTGCTTGTGCTCCTATACACCAATCGGTGGACTACTATCTCCCCTTCTCTCTCTGGTCAAAGTGAGCCACGTTCATGCAGAAGAAAGAAAAGGGGATGGACTTCCTTGCTGCCGTGTGGGACCCAAGGGAGGGGTGGTGCCTCCCCATTGGCTGCACGGGCATGGAGGATGTCGACATCCTCCTGCACTCTTGCCACCGTCCGTCCTTGCCTCTGCTCTTGCCGTGCGGTCAGAGGGAAGAAAGAAAGGAGGAAGAAGGAGAGGGAGAAGGAGAGGAAGGGAATGGAGGAAGCGGCGGCGGTGCTTGGAGAGCGAGAGCGGGGCGACCTCCCTACCCCGGCGTGGTGCAGAGCAGGGGTGGCGCCTCCTGGTGGCGTTTGGGAGCAGAGAGAAAGAGAAGAACGGGAGAGAGAGAGAAGGAGAAAGAGGGAGGAAGAAGGAGGCAAGGTAGTGGTGGAGCACCGGCTCCGGCAGCTGCGTCTCCTGGTGCAGCTTGCTCCGGCGGGGCTCTGTTCGTCGGCGAGAGGAACAGGGTCGGCAGTGCTCCGGCTAGGTGAGGGCCAGGGCAGCGCTCTGGCTGCCGCGGAGTGCAGAGCACCTGTGGCGGCGCTCAGCTCCGGCGGAGCTCCTGCTCCATTGTCGAGCCGAAGGGAGGAAGAAGGGAGAGAAGGGAGAGCAGGGCAGTGGCGCGTCAAGAGGGAGGAGCTCGTGCTCGAGCTCCCGAGCTCGCCGAGGTGACCTCCGGGGTCGGCCATGGCCAGCTATTTATAGCCGAGCTCAAGCTACAGGAAGGCGGTTCACGGAGAAAATATCTCCGGCGAACGTTGGAGGTCTCCGGCGATGAGGATAAGAAGGAGCTCGAGCTGGACGACGAGAAATCCGGAGGAGATAAGGATGCCCCGAGCCACGACAGGGAAGAGAGGCGGTTCCGCACAGTATGGCGGTCGCGAGGGAAAATATCTCGGCCATTGCTCACGTGCTCGAGCTATACGTATGGTGACGCGGTATTCACGTTGGTGGCGTGGAGGTAGAAGATGATGATGACAAAGCGGGGCCCGCGTGTAAGTGGGAGAGAAGGGAAAAGAGGGAGGCGCGCCGCCGCTGGGGGCTTGCTGCTGCGTTGCCGCTGCTAGGCCATTCGGCCGACACCAGGCCGGTGGTGGCCCGCGTTGGCCCACGGGGAAGGGAGGGGGAATGGGGGCTTCTTTGGGCTGGCTAGGCGATGGGCCGGTCCATGCGGGGAGGAAAGGAAGGGGGAGGAGCGGGCCGGATGAGGGGAGAGGGAGAGGGAGAGAATGGGTCCGAGATCCATTTTCCAAACATGAATTGCTTTTCTATTTCCCAGAAATAAACTAAGGCACATTTGAGATTGATTGGTTTCATGGGTGGTTTGGAAGTAACTAGGATAATTCAAGGAGGGTTTTTGCAAGGATAGATCAAGAGGGATATTCAAGGGATTTATTTGGAAGGAATGGCAAGGAATTTGGAAGGGCGTCAAGGAGGGATTAATTGGTGCCAAAATAAATTCTAGGATAAACATACAAGCAATCAAGCAATCATTTCAAACATTCAAGGCAACCAATCAAACATTCAAGCACACGGTTAAAATGCATATGGTGAATTTTTAATGCAAGGGTTTTAGAAAAAAATTTTAAATACGGTTTTGCGAGAAATAAACTAATCAAGTTTTAATTTGTTGTAAATTATAAAAAGTTCAAATTTTTAGTGGTTTTTAAAGTGATGCAAAAACACGGGTGTTACAAGTCTACCCCCACTTAGAATGAATCTCGTCCCCGAGATTCGAGCAAACAAGAGGGAGAAACCTAGAGAGGAGAGAAAAACTAAAGGGGAGAGAAAACTAATCGCTATTTCCTATTTATCTTACCGTACCATCTTCCATCTTCCCGAGAGGTCTTGGTCTTCTACGATCTTGGATCCCGTGGGTTGTCTTGTCGTGCTCCTTAAGGTCTTCTTGTAGTATCCATGGTCATACCATCTTCTTCTTTTTCTGACAACTTCTAGGTCTTCGAGGGCTACCCTACTTAGAGAATTTGATCTTCTGGTGTCTTCAAATTTTTGTATATCACCCTTTCTATTCTTCTTCTCATAGTTATCATTCTGAGCTGTAATGCTACCCCACTTAGATGTTTTAGTCCTCTACGATTCACCCTTTGTTCTTCTTCTAAGCTATCTGGCTTTATTCTTTCTGATTCTTCTGGCTTTTTGGTGACAATAATCTTGTTTTATTTCTTTTGAGCAACAATCATAGTATCTTGGGGCTCCATTTCTCATCAAGAAATTTGTGCTATTACCTTCTTAGGATTCCACTTCTCATCTAGAAATCTTCTTCTTAAGTAGCTTGTTCTTAACTTATTTTCACCCTATCTGATTCATAGGGCTAGGTCTACCCCACTTAGAAGATTTTGCCCTAAATCTTCTATTATTTTCTCAAGATATTTTTTTAGGCTGCTACTATTATGGCCTCTCGGCATATCATGTTTCGATTTATTTCCATTTCATATCGCCCTTATTTGTTTAGCTGGTATTTCATGTGCATAGGCATGTCATTCCAGGAGATTAATCATGAGGATAACGGGACCGTGATCACATTGCTTCGAGCACAACGGGGGTTACAATCATCAGGAGGGAAGGGAGGATGTAACTAGGCTACAAGTTCATCTCCCTAATATTGCTAATCCACCTCATCGAGTTGGGTGGATGTGGTCTGGCGTCGGTCGTCCTTCTCTTGGCTGGGGTGCGGGTTGGCTTCTTCTCTTGGCGGTGGTTGAGTGGCGGAAGGAGGAGCTTCGATGTCGTAGGCCTCCGATGGCGGTGGTCTTTGGCGGTGCTGCTTGAGGTCCGGTCTTCTTCTTTACGGAGGATAGGCAGGGGTTCCTTCTAGGATGACGGGCTCTTGCCCGACCATGGCGAACATCCTTCTTCGGGGGCCTGGTGACGAGGTAGGCGTCCTTCAGGCTGCTTTGGGCGTGGCGGTCTTGGCTTCCTTCGGGGCTTCGGCGAGAGTGGTCTCGCGACTTTGGGCGGCGGCTACATGGGCTTGTGTTGTGGCGAAATCAACTTGGAGCTTGCGGACGAAGGTCTCGGCTTCTTCGGCTCGGCGAAGTTGCTTCCTCAGCTCGGAGGCTTGTTGGTCGTGTTGCTCGTCAAGAGCAAGCAGGTAGGTGGCCGGGAGCTTGACGGTGGGGTTGTCTTCTTGTCGTTGCGGGGGGGCTTCCATGCGGGCGGTCCATCTTTGGGCGGTTCTTGTCGATGGGCGGGAAGAATCTCATGGGCGTCTGAGAGATGGGCTCTTCATAGATCTGGCACAGGTGGACTTGGGGCTTTGCGGGCGGCGGCTTGGTAGGTGTCGGCGGCGAAATCTAGTGCTGTCATGCTCGGCCTTCGGCGATGTCGGGGAAGTCTTCACTCTTGGCGATGTAGACGGTGACTTCACAGCGGTCGGTGCCATGTTCTTCATACTCACGGCCTTCATACTCGGGGCGCTCTTGGATGCCAAGTCTCTGCATGGTGGTGCAGAGGAGCCGGGGAAAGCCTGGGGTGTGGATGCAGTAGCTACTGGTCCAGACTCCGGCCATTCTTGGCTGGGGGTTTGATGGTTGTGGTTTGTGGGTGGATAGCAAGAAGTATGGTTGTGGGAGGGAGGCGGAAAGCTAGCAATGGGATGATTGGAGTAGGATGGTAAGTAAAGGTGGAGGGGTACTCCTTTTATAGTGAGTCAGAGTGAGGCTTGCATGGGACGCTTTGACTAGTCTTCAGGTGTGCGGTGGAAGGAAGTGGAGCTGGTGTGGGTTCCACTACACAGTGGGATACTGTGGTGGGGTGTAGCCTTGATGACCGTGCTATGGTGGTGCAGCCTTGGTGATTGTACGGTGGCGGTGTAATCTTGACGACCGTGCGGCGTAGGTGTCGTCGAGTTATAGTGTATATCCCGGGTGAGAAGGTGATTTCTTGGCCATTTTTTCTTCATTCTTCCTTAATAATTTTAGAAATATTTCTGGTGCCAGCATAATTCTCCAATTATTATTTCAACTTCTTCAATTCAACAAGTAGCCTAAGGTCTTTCATACGGTAGTGGACGCATTACAATGATACACAAAATTGTAAATCCAATGAGGGGAGGGATTAGGATAGCCAGAAGGGTAGCAGCGAACACTTCTTCATCAGGGTCCATCTTGTAGGCTTCAACTTCTGCTTCAGATTATATACTTCGAACTCCTTGTTGTCTTCTTTGGCAATCTTCGACTTGTATTCTGACTTCTTCTGGGATTAACCCTCTTAGTCGGCACTTGATTAGCGGGGTGGGTGTGGGTGATTTTTTTTGTTGGTAGTAGGGTGATTTGGGGAATGTTTTGGGTGATAGAAGGGGGCAGCTGGGGCGTTTTATAGGCGGTCGATGGCGGGGCTAGGGAGGTGAGTCTTGGCTGGGTGCGCGTGATCATCGGCGGGCATCGCGGCATCGGGGTGGGGACCGAGGGTGACAAAGACGAGCGGCGTCGGTGGTGCGCGATGTTGGTCGTGCGAGAGGGACAAGTCTGGCGGTGTCGCGGGGCGGTGGTGTGCGGTCGCGGTCGTGCAAGGAGAGGACAGCACGAGCAGCGGTGGTGCGCGGCACTATTGGAGAGGACGGGCGCAACAGTGACGGCATGCACGGCATTCATGGTTGGTAGCTGTGTACTGTCTTGTAGTATTAGCTTAGGTGGCCATTGATTTATCTTCTAGGAAATCTTCTTTTGACTATACTTGTATCCTTGATTATTTTCTTCTGACAGTGATTGTCTTATTAATACTCTCGGGTGATGATTACCTGCATGTTAGTTTAAAGTCTACTTTACGGGGAAGAGGGGATGAGAGAGAAAAGGTAAGAAAAAACGATCTATTCCTAATAGATAGGGGTAGGGAAGAGAAGCAAAGCACTAGGGGGAGACCTATGGGGTATTTGTAACAAAAGCAAACAAGATACAATCAAGGTTTGTCAAGCAAAGCGTATACTACTTTCACGTAATCTATCTATAGGAGCACTCCAAGTCTAAACTCTATGCCACTCTATCTATACTTCTCTTAGTTTTGAAGGGGTAAGAAGAGAGAGAAAACGCTGTTTTGAAATAGAAGATCAAGGTAAGGTGAGAGTCAAGGGCTAAAAGCAAGGTTTTTGAAAATAGTTTTTAGAAAAAGCGTTTCTAACTAAAATCCAACCTAAGGGTCTGTCCTACAGTCCAAGTATGGCTCTGATACCACCCTGTCGGCCCCTGATTTTTAGGGTCCACTGTGCATCATATGTCAGTCCCTGGATCAATAGCTGACACGCACAAGTACACAAGATTGATATCAAAAAGCATACTTTTATTGCTAATGGGAAAAACATGATACATGGTTCGGGTTTACATAGCTTGGGCCATTGGCCTTATAGCATATATCAGAGTTCTAAGACAGCGGTTCTATACTATCGTGGCTCTATTCCTACAGGCAACTCGGAGTGCGGACAAAACCCTAGCATATTTCTATATCGCGAACATCGTAGTCCTGACGTAGTCCTAGCGTAGCTTCTTCATGTAGTCGTGCGGCTCCGTCTTCATGTATCCTTCGGCGTCCTATCCTCGCATAGCTCTACTAGTCCATCCTGGTGTAGGCTCTCGAACGGCTTTATCCTCGGATATACTCCCTGCCCAGCTTTCCCCGCCTAAAAACATAGGGAGAAGGGGGTTGAGTACATACGTACTCAGCAAGCCCTAACTTTGGGTGGATGGAGGTTAAATGTGGAGGGGTTAGTGGTAAAGGTAGTAGTTATAATTATAGGTTGGGCCCTGGTAGGGTATTCACCATCCTCACCAGTTCCTGAATTAAGTTATGGTTACCAAATTATTAATACGTCTTACCAGATTATCCATTGTTGTTGTAGTCTAATCATAGCGTCTCATCCCGGCATCTGCCCATTCCAAGGACGTGGCTATTCGAATAGATTCAAGTAAACTCTGCAGAGGTTGTACACTTTTCCCCACACGGTAATTACGATTCCTTCCATGATCAGTGGTTAGAATAGAATTACCGAGATCTCGTACCCGAGAGTACGCGAAACTTAGGTTTCCATACACTTCCACTACGGCGCTCAGGGGTTGGGAAAAGGTTGGACGAGGAAGATCACTTAGCATCCTACGCCCAACCCGGACATGGGAGCCCACTTGGCAACCCATGCCCTCACACACATTGTGGAAGATCACTTAGCATCCACACTTTTTAGAAAAGAATATATATATAGCTCGCGATAGTGCACCCAAAAGTTTTACGTGGAAGATCACTTAGCATCCACGCCCAACCAGACCATGGAAGATCACTTAGCATCCTACGCCGTCTCCTGCTCTACCGTTTGCCTTCACCGGCCCCCTAAGTGGAAATGCACTTCGACCTAACGGGGTGTGAGATCAAGCCTACCCATATAGGCGTGTGGGCATACGAAATATCACACGAGGGATGAATAAGAGACTATGAACCGGTCCTTAGGGGTGACTAAAACAGGTATCTCCGACAGGATATTCTTCTTGAACATATCCGCCAAGTAATCTACACCTAGATTACCCCTACCCGCTTCAAGTCATGGCTTATATAGTCACTTTATCTTATTATTTCATTATCACATTATCATGTTATCACGTTATCACATTTTCTCATCATAAATATTCATATGATCTTTATCAAAGGGTCGTTATATAAGTAGGATAGAAGGATGGTAGGAAGGTGGAAATTAGGACTTGCCTCCATTTCGATTGACGAGTATATCCAAGGGTCTTGATTCCTTCGCTTCTGTCTCCAGTGTCTTGGTGTAGCGGTACTTCGTCTTGGTGTAGTAGTAATCCTTCAGAGTCTTGATATCACCATGCTTCAGGGATCCATCGGGTCCGTGTACGTCTTCGAGTCTACGCGATTTATTGCTTGACAAACAAGAAGGCAAAACCAAACAATGCATACACAACAGGCATAACTAAGCAAACATGATCAGCCAAAACAAGAAGGGGGATCCTAACGGGGTTGGCTGTAGGTGGTGGATGGGTTTATCCTAATTCTATCATTACTATGTGAACTTGAAGTAAGAGGTAGATAAAGATTATCTATCCAACAAGATGGATCCTACGGGCTAGGTTAGTGTGGTGTGGTTATCTAATGGAAACCAGACCACATTATTATCTTTCACTATTATGTGAACCTGAAAAGAGAAAGCTTGACCAAGTCATCATAGACAGCTTGCCCTACTTCTATAGGTCCACTGGGGTTTGACGGGGTTAGCTAGGCGGGTTTACGTGGAGATAGGGTCTAGGTGGTTAGGTACGGGCATATGTACTTATATATACAAATGCGTAGGGTTTTGGGCTAGGTATGGATAGGTGGTGGCTAAGGCTAGTGGCACGTATGCGTATACATATATGCCTAGGATTTGGTTAGCGACGCATACGCACATGCATATGTATGCGCCTAGGTTAGAGGGGTGGAGGGTAGGGTTAGTCACACATAGGTATATGCCGGTGTATATATATATATAAAATTGTATATACAGGACTTACCATGTCGGTGTGTGTATATATATACGGTGTTAGCTACTACTACGGCGAAAAGGTTACCACTAGGGTTAACTATGTCGGTGTGGAGTTAGCCATGCATCGACATATTCGAACGTATATATACATTTCGTATACACATACGAGATAGGTCTATATGCGTAGGTGGGAGGTGTGTGTGGGTATATCTATCATCACAAATACTATTTATCTATACCCTATCGTGTATATATTTGCGTGAGTGCAAATATATATTATCTATTGCATTCATCCACGTATCGTGTATATATGTATATGGACATATGCGACTACGGACGATTATTACTACGGTTTATATTATTTAAGTATAGCGGTTAGCACTAATTATAAAAGAAAGATAAGCAAACAAATATTACTAGAATTTAAATGGGCACCAAAATTAAGAACAATGATGTGGATAATTAGGGCATAATTTTAGGAGAATTTTGGTGGTGGAATTTCTAGAATCAGAATTGGAATAGAGGAGATATGAATTTTCTAAAGTTTAATTGGGATAAAGGGATTGGAATATACTTTGGAATTATTCCTGAAAATTTGGATAATGGAAATGAAATGGAAATTATAGGGTAGGATCTGGGGTATACCTAGTTTATTTAGGAATTTTCTCGGGAATTTTACGGATAAGGGAAAATGGTGGTTCACTCCTCAGGTATGCGTTTCTCGGGTGCGGCGAAGCGGTTTCTCATTGGCCGACGCAGGGGGTCAAGTAGAGGTCGGGGCTGACCGGACTGTGCTTGTGCTCCTATACACCAATCGGTGGACTACTATCTCCCCCTTCTCTCGGGTCAAAGTGAGCCACGTTCATGCGAGAAGAAAGAAAAGGGGATGGACTTCCTTCTTTGCCGTGTGGGACCCAAGGGAGGGGTGGTGCCTCCCCATTGGCTGCACGGGCATGGAGGATGTCGACATCCTCCTGCACTCTTGCCACCGTCCGTCCTTGCCTCTGCTCTTGCCGTGCGGTCAGAGGGAAGAAAGAAAGGAGGAAGAAGGAGAGGGAGAAGGAGAGGAAGGGAATGGAGGAAGCGGCGGCGGTGCTTGGAGAGCGGAGCAGCGGCGACCTCCTACTCCGGCGTGGTGCAGAGCAGGGGTGGCGCCTCCTGGTGGCGTTTGGGAGCAGAGAGAAAGAGAAGAACGGGAGAGAGAGAAGGAGAAAGAGGGAGGAAGAAGGAGGCAAGGTAGTGGTGGAGCAATCGCTCCCGCAACTGCCTCCCCGGTGCAGCCTTGCTCCGGCGGGGCTCGCTCGCCGGCGAGAGGAACGTGGTCGGCAGTGCCCGGCTAGGTGAGGGCCAGGGCAGCGCGCTGGCTGCCGCGGAGTGCAGAGCACCTGTGGTGGCGCCAGCCTCCGGCGGGAGCTCCTCGCTCCATTGTCGAGCCGGGGGAGGAAGAAGGGAGAGAAGGGAGAGCAGGGCAGTGGCGCGTCAAGAGGAAGGAGCTCGTGCTCGAGCTCCCGAGCTCGCCGAGGTGACCTCCGGGGTCGGCCATGGCCAGCTATTTATAGCCGAGCTCAAGCTACAGGAAGGCGGTTCACGGAGAAAATATCTCCGGCG
This sequence comes from Chrysopogon serrulatus, assembly GCA_015844335.1. Lineage (NCBI taxonomy): Eukaryota > Viridiplantae > Streptophyta > Magnoliopsida > Poales > Poaceae > Chrysopogon > Chrysopogon serrulatus. The sequence continues at coordinate 224,654 of JADLZL010001811.1, forward strand.
AACGTTGGAGGTCTCCGGCGATGAGGATAAGAAGGAGCTCGAGCTGGACGACGAGAAATCCGGAGGAGATAAGGATGCCCCGAGCCACGACAGGGAAGAGAGGCGGTTCCGCACAGTATGGCGGTCGCGAGGGAAAATATCTCGGCCATTGCTCACGTGCTCGAGCTATACATATGGTGACGCGGTATTCACGTTGGTGGCAGGAGGTAGAAGATGATGATGACAGGCGGGGCCCGCGTGTAAGTGGGAGAGAAGGGAAAAGAGGGAGGCGCCTGCTGCTGGGCTGCTTGCTGCGTTGCCGCTGCTAGGCCATTCGGCCGACAGCTGCGCTGGTGGCCCGCGTTGGCCCACGGGGAAGGGAGGGGAATGGGGCGCCTGCTGGGCTGGCTAGCTGATGGGCCGGTCCATGCGGGAGGAAAGGAAGGGGGAGGAGCGGGCCAGATGAGGGAGAGGGAGAGGGAGAGAATGGGTCCGAGATCCATTTTCCAAACATGAATTGCTTTTCTATTTCCCAGAAATAAACTAAGGCACATTTGAGATTGATTGGTTTCATGGGTGGTTTGGAAGTAACTAGGATAATTCAAGGAGGGTTTTTGCAAGGATAGATCAAGAGGGATATTCAAGGGATTTATTTGGAAGGAATGGCAAGGAATTTGGAAGGACGTCAAGGAGGGATTAATTGGTGCAAAAATAAATTCTAGGATAAACATACAAGCAATCAAGCAATCATTTCAAACATTCAAGGCAACCAATCAAACATTCAAGCACACGGTTAAAATGCATATGGTGAATTTTTAATGCAAGGGTTTTAGAAAAAATTTTAAATACGGTTTTGCGAGAAATAAACTAATCAAGTTTTAATTTGTTGTAAATTATAAAAAGTTTAAATTTTTAGTGGTTTTTAAAGTGATGCAAAAACACGGGTGTTACACAAGTAATGATCCTTATGGTTGTGGTATCCTAACGTGCTCAAATGTTGACCTCAGCTTTTCTAGAATTTTCTACACTGCCGGAAGCTAAACTTTTGTTTGGCAGGCATATATAAATCATATTTTAAGCACCATTGATATTACCGCTTCGTACAATAAAAACTGAGGGGCATTGTTTTGACCATAAGCCGCTTGTTTTGATCATAAGCCGCCGGGTGAATGCACTACTGTAACACCACAGAAGAAATACCACAAATTCTTCTAGAGAATTACCACACTCCAACACTAACAACAGAGTGCAGCGGAAGCAACAATAAATATAATATATAATGATAAGGAATCTTTATCAAACACCAGACTAACGTAATTCAAACCAACCAAACCATGATCCAACATGATAAATATCAAACCACCAATTAGTCCATCATTAACAAAATATTATTATTATGGCACATGTCTCCTATGTATGTATGACTCATAAGTGAAGTGCAGACATGTCGCTACTCCCATCCCCAAGCATGCATCTTCAAAGCTCATTTACCCGAGGGGAAAAATGATGTGTGAGGTTTATGAAAAACCTCAGCAAGCAAACCGCTTTAACTGAGTTATTTAAATCGCAGTTCAATTAAACATCAAATTTAAATAACATCACAATAGATATACAAATAGCTTCATAGAAATTTAAATATATTAAAAGTGCATATATGAATGATGCAGTGCAATGCAATGCAAATATGAATGATGGTGCAATGCAATGCAAATATGAATGATGCAATGCAATGCAATGCAAATATGAATGATGCAATGCAAATGCATGACTTCTCTTCTACCCTTACATCCCAAGAAGAGGGAGTGAGGGCTGCAACCACATTGCTCATCAACGTGCGTTGCTGTACCGGTACTTACCGCACCAATTTGGCTACGGTTTCTTCCAAATGCATACCAACGGAGAGAGTGCAAGTGCAAAGGTTGCAATGCAAGAAACTTCAAGTATATCATAGTCCAACAATAGATTCAGTAGATAACAATTCATATACCTCAAAGTACAATAAATACTTTAAATTTCAGATTATATTGGTAGTGTGAGATACTCATAATTTAGTGGAGGCAATTCAAACAACAAAGCTAAAGTCGGCAGTAGTGAGGGCCGAAGAATCGGTTGGAGGGCAGCGATAGATTATTGATACGTTCATCTTTTCGTTTCCAATTTTCCATGAATAAAACAGAGTCAAATTCGATGGAATACTGAACGAGACCCAAAGCAAGTCGGCATGAAACGAGGGGAGCAGCACTTGCCGTCCATGAGCCAGCCGACATTGGAGGGGATGTTCTACTTGGAGTTTTGAGCTGACGAGGTCGAGATCAGTGTGAGATGCTGCACCATCTCCAGCAGCCCACAGTCCCAGTTCACCCTGTCAACTTGAGAAGGAACGGGCGAACTAAGGTTAGCTCAGTTGGTTAGGTCTGTCCACCCGGGACGTGACGGAATTAACATGAGGACCTGGACAATATGACAATACATTGTAAATATATTAAAACTAGGTGATACCAATATGATAAACTATGTGAAACCGTGCACGTTGTTGCAGAATTTAAAAGAATTATTTCAGAAATATTGCTTAAGATGTAAAAACCAGTAAATTTTGAAAGCGCGTTGTGCGTAGTATAAGTGATGAAACCTGGGCATATATATAGTTGGCTTTTTGTCTACCCCTAGCACCATATGAGGATTCTAGTGGCATTCTGAAAGGATAGATTTGGCTGAATAATTAGAAAATATATGATGTAATAAAGCATGTACTTAAAACAATTGTACGAATGCAAGAAAGAGATGACACTAATGGGAGAAACATCTAGTGAGCATCAGTTTCACATCCATATATAGCAACACTCTGCTGGACAAAATGAAGAGTTATATGTGATAGAAAGAACCAAAGGAGAGAACGTGTGCCAAGTCCATCCATGGTGACGGCAACCCAGAGAAGCAAGCGAAGCGTGTCCTTGTCAACAAGTGGACATGCAGACCAGCGAATGGGTCGCAGATGCCGGATCGGATGCGGCCATTGCAGCAAAGTTCCATGACACAATGTCACTATCATTTTTTTCATCTGATAAAGTGGTATTAATATATGGTTCACATTTTTTTCAGATGTCTCATATAGTTCCATAAAATATGTCAGAGATATGTAAAATTTGTGAACAATGTCACAATCATTTTGTCGAATGAATAAATGATCAAAATAAAAGTTGTAGATTTTGATGAGTTTTACAACTTTTATGTTTATGACTTTTCAGCTAAAATTATTGAATGGTTTAAAATGTTGTTTCAAGTTACTATTTTTTTAAAAAAATTCAAATTTTCAATTAATAAACCAAAGTTAGATGAAAATATGACCAAAATAATATATGTAATAACACATTAAATTGATAGAGAATGAAAATGATCAGATTTAGAATTAGATGATGGAGAAAGACTATTTACAAGTTTTAGCTAAAGATTAGAAAGAGAAATTAGAGTTCTTTGACAATTTTAAAACTGAAGGTCAAACTGAACTTCAAAACAGAAAATAATTTCAAATAAAAAGTTATAAACAACAAAGTGGTGTCACTTTTTTGAGATCTGCTTTTTTATTTTAATCATTTTGCTATATGAGATCTTTTAAAAAATTTAAAATTTAGTGATTTACTATTTGTTGTCTTTTTTTGTTAGGGTGGGTCAATATAGAGCGAGCCAACCCTAAAAAAAAAAGAGGAGACATTGCTACAAATTCTTTTTATAGTATTGTTAGTAAATATATTAGTGCCTTACAGAAGGAACATATAACTTGTTGCCTGAAGTTTAGTAGGCCAATGATAATGATTTCACTTTTTTGTTGTATTTAATTCAACTTAGCCCAACCTTTAATCAAATAAATTTGAAGATAACAAATATAGTGTAATAAATAGTTAAACTCATATGAGAAATTGGGTGAAGATTGACTCAACTTAAATGTGTGAATATTGTGTTTGCGTCCGCATGGGTTTGAACCCCTAGAGCATAATAGTGTCTCTCGGGTGCAATGTTTCGGGTCTGATATCACCAGCGTGCCTTGTGCATATTACGCTTTCGACACGAGACTCCTCCACTGACATGTTATGTGTATTGCGTGTTGACACTGGGGACACAAGGAGACATGTTCGTGTCCTAATAGATTGGTGTTCAAATTGCTTGATATTTGATCCCCCCAAAAAATTACTTGATATTTGAGTCACCATATCATACTGATCAATTCAATAACCAATGAAGATAACAAAAACACCATGACATACAGTACAGTTAATAGACACTCATACATATATCGAGTTTTCTAGACTACTAGTAGCCTGTGATAATTCTTACTAGCGAGAGAGCCAGAAACAACACACTTCACACAAGGACTGTTGCTTTCTTCACGGACAGGACAAGAATTGCATGCTTGGTCTTCTCATTCTCAAGGTGCTTGGCAACCAGGCGAGCGTACCCTTGGAATAACTTGTCGAGTATGGCTTCGTCAAATTGGCTTGCAACCAGCGGCTCCATCACTGCTCGTATGCACTTAGCGACATTTTGGCCGCTCCTAACACTGTTATGCACAACATTACTTTCTGAGTCATCGTAGGGATCCCAATTTATCTCGAATACTTTGACATGATTTATATTGAACAACCCAACTTGCTTCACTGTCGCCTCCACTTCACCAACCGATGGTGAATAGACCGGTAGATAGAATGACTCAAGTTTTTCCTTCTCCACAAGACCCTGCAAAAGATCAAATGAAGTCCAATTTACTGCAAATTATTAAAGTCACCAGCTAGAGTGATCAAAACTACAGTATTGTATTTAGTTAACCTCATCAACTAGGGATTTCAGAGACTGCGCAAGCAGTCCATAAAGATGATGATTGGAATCTCCAATGAGTATATCCTCATGCTTCCTTCCAATAAATGTTAGAACCATTTGACCACCAGACACGAGTTCCTCGTAGCGTAGCTTGAGGAAGAGAGAGAAATCCTTTTGAAACTGCTGTTGAAATAGCTTCACTATTGACGGTGACATAGTCTTTGTGATGTAGATATCTTGGCACATTTTTTTCGGTGCCCTTCAATTGCTCCGGTGCCTATATATGTATATATATATATATATATATATATATATATATATATATATATATATATATATATATATATATATATATATATATATATATATATATATATATATATATATATTAAGAAAAAAGAGGGTCAAACCAAAAAAACTAACGGTTCTTTCAAATCAAGACTCAAAAGCATGGACAAGCAGCAGACTGATAAGTAATGCGTGCTGATTCCACGAGCAAAATATACAACGACGTGTGTGAATAAACTGCGTCTTGTGAAAATGCATAACATACCTGAGAGCGCCAATGAAGGCAGAACAAAGAGTGGAAAAGGTGAACGCTTTCACTAGGGAATATCCTAGTGTAGTAGGAGCCCGGCAATCCGGCGATATAGCACGGAGGCAGTGCCTCTGCCGCCTCTCTCTTTTGGTTTCTTGCCATCGACTTATTGAACTGCTGGACCAGCTGGAAGAGACTGTTGAAGTCGTTTCCAGGCAGGTCATTCAGGAAGAACTGAAGCTGCGGGCGGTCATGTCGTCGGTCGTCAAGTTCCTTGCAATGGCGAGCTATGATGCCAATCACCTCGGAGACGAAGCGTAGTGTGTTAGGCCCCGATGAGCAGCCTAGGTCAGCCACGACCATGGTTCCAGGGAGAAGAGCTGTGTATACTTCTCTAGTGGCCTCCTCAAGGACCGGCTTAATCTGAAACATAGCTTTCTCCTGTAGCCATCCAACAGAAACATGTGTTTTTTACTTTCTCAGATCTGATTACTATCTTACAAGTAATAGGTAGCATTACCAAATATAATGATTCTAGAACGTAAAAAAAATAACAGAGAGACTTACTTGGATCCTAGAATTTTTTGCACTTTTCCTATCTATCAGTCGCCTGAAATCGAGCGTCTATTCAGGCGACGTTGTGTGGTGGAGGCGCTGGCTCCGTGTGTATTCTCGGGTCCGTGGATGTTCCTATCGGATCCGGGCGTGATCGAGTGTACCCGCTAACCGGAACGGACCCGTCCATAATTGCTGGCATTTCGGACACTGTTTGTATTCTCGTATCGCGCGTCCAGAAAGGGAAGCTTCTCGCGTCCCGGTGATTCGGTCGGCGTCGCGGCGATTCTCTCGGTGACCTCGCCCGCGCACCGCCTTTGTATCTGTGCCTCGTCTCTCCCTACGGGTTTGGCTGCTCATTTGGAGCTCGGGAGGTACTCCTCATTTCCCCTTCTCTCTGTCTCATCACCCCTTCTCTGTTTGATTTTGTTCGGATTTGGGAAGTCCTGCTGGTCGCCGGTAGCGGGACAGGGCAGCGAAAGGTGGTAGGGGTCTGTATAGATAGCTCTTTTGCTGGATTGGATCCGGGAAGTAGTGGATCTAGCGATTCATTTGCTGATTTCTCGCAAAATTATTGGGTTACGGGATGATGAGGGGGGGCGAATCTGCAAGTGGTGCGTGGTGCTTCCTCATCTATTTGTAGTGGTTAGTTCACTTTGTTGTTGTTTGTTTGCTAGGCAGGGGGCTCCTCCTTGGAATGAACGATTTTGCTTCCCTGCAGGGATAACTTGATAGCGTGGTGCTGCCTAGTAGTGGTCGCTTCTACGCTCACCGGCTGTATGATTGATTGTTTTGTTTGTGGTTCGAATCCATGGAGGATGGAGTTGGCTTTCTTTCTAAAATCAGTCCATCGATTAGGTAGATGACTTGACTCGGGGCTTGGGCGTGCCGGCGTTGGTAGCTTAGCTCATCTGCTTTGTGTTCTCGCATGGAAGATGTGGGGAGGGAACCCTGCAAGCGGATGGTGGTTGCCGTCGTTTTTTTTTGTGTGTCTGCGGCAGCCAATGAGCGGCTGGGCAATGTTGCGAGTGTGGTGGAGACCGGTGGCTCTATTGCTGCGCCTCGAGCTAGTGCGGCAATTTGTTGCAGGTGCAGGCTAATTGTTAGATGCTAGTTGCCGTCGCTCCTTCCAATGTTCAGACTGGGCAATAGCGCAATCTTTGTTAATGCTTGTGTTGCAGATTATGTTAGGTTGTGAACTATCCTTGGCAGATGATGGCGGCTGGGCTCGATTAGAGCGATGTCAGTTAGATGTTTGCATCGGCCACCAATAGCAAAGCTGGCGGGGGGGATGTGTAGGCATCTATTTTTTGTTAACATGGATGATAGGTATTTTACTTGCACAGTTGAGGGTTTGACATTTTACTCTATCCTAAACAGGTTCTATTATCCTAGTTATGCTACCCACCTGCAGTGAAATTCCAACTTTAACACTCCGTTTATCTACTGGGTTTTCCATAGTTGCTGCTATGTTATGGACTAAAGTTTCTCATTCTCTGTTTCACTGCAGTTATTGTCATACCTCCTATAAACATGAATTGGCAATGCTCCTGCTTACCTTACTGAGAAAGAGCTGTGATACTGCTTATCTTACAGAAAAGAGCTTCTGAATTTTAATTAGTTAATATTAATGTCCACTGTTGACAAATTTTTAGTGTGTGTGTATGTTGTGATCCATGGCAACTGTACCTTAATATTTCTTTGACCTGCAACTGCGATAGCAAGCATGCTGCATGCAGGACAGGGGAAGGAAAAGGCAGGTGCTCGCCCCTAGTGCTGTTCTGAGTTCTCACTAAACAACCAGCACCACACCTGCCCGATCTCTGGCTTGAATGAGCACAGGAGCAGGACCAGGCCAACTGTAGGCATGATCTCTAGTTTTTTTTTATTTGGAAACAATTAATGGAGAATTTTCACACATGCAGAGTACTGAATTTTGAGTTCAGAAAACTTTACAGCTTGCAAAATATGCTCTAGCTACTTTCAAGTTGTGTTGGTGCAGTAGTACAGACATAAGATGCATCCACAATATACTAATGTTTTTTGTTTGTTGTTCTCTCTATAGTAGTTGTGGTGCTAAGTTCCTATTAGTCTTTCCTGTTCACAAAAAGTAAAACATATAAAACATTTAGTTCATTAATTGCAATCAGCGATAATGCAAATTGCAATTATCGAGCAATGCAATTTTAGTTCTGAGGATATGCAATATGTCCTTTTTTTTGCTTGCAGGGGTTGCCTATTTGTAAGGAAATCATTCTTCCACAAGAATCCTTAGAAAAACATTCACAATTGTAATATTTTAATTGTGATTTGTGCCAACACGTACCACATTTTGTCCTTGTCTTTCTATAGAAAAATTATAATATGGTAATTGTGATTTGTGCCATCGCGGACCACATTTGTCCTTGTCTTTCTATAGAAAATTTGTAATATGTTAATTGTGATTTGTGCCAGCACACACCATATTTTTGTTCTTGTCTTTTCATAGAAAAAAATATTTTTTGTGATTTGTGCTGACGTATTTCAGATATTTGTCTTTGTGTTTCCATAGAAAAAAAATGTATTCTGTTAATTGTGATTTGTGCAAGCCTACACTAATTTTTTGTCCTTTTTCCTTTCACATAATAAATTGTTTCTTGTGATTTGTGATAACACGCCTGTTCCTTTGTTTTTTTAATTTGTGCAAGCCCACACCAAATTTTTGTCCTTGTCCTTGTTTCTTTATGATTTGTGTTAAAACACCTCTTCCTTTGTTTATTGTGATTTGTGCCAGCACACCAAATTTTTGTCCTTCCTTTTTTTTGTGATTTGTGCTAACACACCTTTTCCTTTGTTTATTATGATTTGTGCTAGCACACACCAAATTTTTGCTTAATAGTTGAAGGCACAGTTGTAGGTTTTGCAATAAAATTTCCTTTGTAGCTCCATTTTGTTGACTAATTCAGACCCCCTTTCTTTACCTTCGTTGTCTCACGAGAACATGAGGTGCTAAAATAGAAAGGTTAGGTCTGAACTAGATCACTCAAGTTCAGGGCGAGTCAAAGAACTGCCCCATGTTCACCGCCGAGATTGAGATTAAACTGCGGAGTGGTACGTTGATTGATTTATAGCCTGGGCTGCCATTCTTTATGGTTGAAACATTTACAACTCTTCTTACATCTTTGCTTTGTAATTTTTTTATTATTGAAACCTTGAATTTGAGTTCAAGCTTGGATTGTTCATGGGGAGAGCTGGATTTCCATGTTGAGCATAGATAGACTCTATTTGGGCTTTTTTTTTGCTTATTGCTTCCTGCTCAAATAGTTGAGCCTGGGCAAATCAGTCTATGGTTGTTAGTGTTGTAGGGTAGCATCTCAGGGTCGCATGGTACCCGGGGTGTTACAATGAATCCTTCATGTGTTGTTCCTTGTAGCAAAAGTATCCTTCAAGTGTTCTTCTCCAGATTAGTGCTCATAAGAATCTGGATATTTGTACAATTGGTATTGCACTAACCTAAGAATCAGGCTAGTGTTTTTCTCTGGTTAGTGCTCCAAGTCATATTTCTTGCTCCTAAAATAATATTGTTATTTATGAGAAGTTATTTGATTGATTTCACAGATGATTCGTCAATTATTTGAAGTGGTATGGTGTGGCGAATGTTTTAACCAAGGACATGGCTGCTTTGGTGTGATTTGATTGGTTTTCCATGATGCAGGGACTTTCGAAATTGGTGACAAATGAGGTTAGCCTCTTAATGCCATGGTTGATTTCAGGTTGTTTAACTGTAGAAATAAATGAGGTGAACAATTGTAAATTGTGAAGTGTGCTTGTGGTGCATGAGCACCCTTGTTCGAAAGCAGGCAAAAGACAGGCATGTGATTAGTGATATTTTTTACTACTAATACTAGTACAAGGCAACCATGTGCAATTGATATATATGTGATGTGTATCATCAAAGTCTATCCTTTTCCTCAACATACCCATAGTGCATCTGATTAGTACAAAAGAAACAAGCAAGCCCACATGGGTGCTGCTGCTGCTTATCTAAACAATCAAGCAAGCCCAGTGTTTTTCTTAAATTCTTGTTCTTCTCATGATTCAATTCTATCGCACTTGAAGTTGTGTGTGAATTCAATTTGCTGTCTATTCCATAGTAGTTGTAGTTCTATGCTCCTGTTAATCTCTCCTGTCAATGAAAAACAAACAAAAACATTAAGTTAATTAATTGCAATCAACAGTAATGTAAATTGCAAGCATCGAGCACCGCAATTGTAGTTTTGAGCATATGCAATTTGTGGAAATTTAATTTACCTCATGAGTATAATTGGCATTTTTATTCTGAATTGTCTTTGTGTCAATACATATCAGACTTTATTCTTGTCTGACTATAGAAACAATTGTAAATTTTTAATAGTCTATGTGCTAACACTGGTTAGAATTTGTCCTTGTCTAACTATAGAAATAATTGTAAATTGTGGATTGTCTTTGTGTCAACGTAGTTTTGCTTTTTGTCCTTGTCTGACTATACAAAATATTATAAATTGTGAATTGTCTTTGTGCCAACACATATCAGATTATTTTTCCTTGTTTTACTATAGACTCTGGTATGGTTTTGCTTCGAGAAGTTGACAAGTTCATGAATAGTGGATTGTAAGTTTTAATGAACTGCAACTGCAAATGCAGGAAATTTGTCACTGTGATCTTAAACTTGAATACCCTCCTTGATGGGAGTCCGACACCTTCAGTGAAAATTTGGACTTTGATTACTCAAAGGTGTTGCATATGGATACTTTGTATGTAATCAAGGGGAAGCACATGCAAATCCTATGTGTTAATTGATTGTGAGCCTTTTCTAATTGCATACATATACAATACAATTGCATTATCAAAGAAGTATTAGTTGCAGTAATAAAAATGTGTAATTTTTCTTATGTATGCTCTTAATATAGCAACATTTTATAGATGGTGCATTGTTTACTCAGTAAAAATGAGTATGCCTTCATTTCCATGCAATTCATGATCTGTCTTCTATCTAAATTTGAGTGTGTCCACAGCAAATCATCAAATACTAATCCCACTATAATAAATTTGCAGTACCAAGCAATACTGTCCTCAACAAATAAGGCGATGAAAATTAAGAAAATGGTGATTCACTGGCTACACAGATCCAGCTTTCCATAATTACAGAACATAGGACATGGAGATGAATTCAAGAGAACTCCAAATCCTACATGTAAATACCTTTCTTTTCTTGTAGCAGGGGTTTTGCATGAGGTATAGATATGCAGCTCTGTACGCTGTTGGGTCATTCTCTAAAGCCTAATTCAATGAGAATAGCTTGGGCCCATGTTTTGTTCACCCGGTTGAACTCCAAACACTTAACGGGTTTTTGTTTCAAGGCTGTCAACGAGCACATTTGTGTCTTGTCAAAAAAAAAAAAGAGCACATTTGTGTACCGTGCTTTTTTTCAGACCCGTAATACTATTTTGGTACAGAAACGCTCCAAAATGCTTAACAGGTTTTAATTAGGAGCCCGTTAAGTAACAGGTCTCTGTATTGGGTTTCTTCGGACCTGTTAAGGCTGCTTTAGTACAGAAACGATCAGACACATTGTTACCGTTGGATGAGAATTTAAGGGTTGGAAACTGTCGCCTGAACAAAAGTCATATTTCAGGCACCTGAAATATAGCAAGTCCTAATTTTTTGTGTAGCTAGTTTCTCCGTTCCCTGTGGCCATGTGGAGATCACGCTCGATTCTCATGGGCATGGCTGCGATTTGAGGTGCTTTTCAGGTATATAGGTGTAAAAAAGTACTCAAAGCCAAAACTCAGCTCGTACAAGCACAACAATTTTGCAATCTAAAGCTGTGTGAAGGGCTACATTTATAGATGGATTTGCCATCTTTCACATGCGTAGCTAAAACACGCACAGCGTTATTGCAACGGCTCGTGAATCAGCTGCTCAAGAAAAATAATTGTTTTTTCTTCCATGTAGTATCTCCGTCAGGCTATAATAGAGAGATATGATGCATCCATGCACATCGTATCTGTCAGACAACAGAGATATTATTGCTCGTGAATCAGCTGGTCACTTACAGTGTGTTTGGTTCGGAGAATGATGAGTGCATCCGGAGCCACCATATCTGTAGGTTTTGGGTGATTTTTTTTTTGTTGGTGTTTGCTTGGTGTCGTCCGATGGTCGATGGATTTGAGAGGAATGAGTGCTTGACCCATTTGTGCTAGAGGGAACGAGCTCATGAAAGACCGGTCAGTTCCATACGTCAAACCAAACATTGTTTTTAGGTTCAGACAGAGGCTTGGATGGTTCTGCGTGGCCAAAAACCCTAAGTCCCATATTTCCATTTACATCACCATCTCTAATTCATGAGCAGAACTAGTGGTCCCTGTTATTGAATGCGTTTTTTCGTCGGTGAGGCTAAGTGGCATGAATCTGATCAACGACGTCTAGAAAGAACCCAAGGGGTTCAATGCTAGCTTCCTTTAGCAAACAAACGAAGTGGTCATTGCAAAGACGCCGCTGTCTCTATTTATGCTGTCTCCTGTGGGGCTTATCGATTGGGGCCACCGGCCACCTATTGTGTGCGTCCACCCACATCACCCACGTTATCCGTCCGCCCTAATTAAGGGGTGCGAACGAGAGATACAAATTAGTTAGGGAGAGTAACTTATATGAGTGTCTTCGAAGACTAAGCTAGCAAATCCTTGAGACATGGGAATTCGAACTTAGGACCTCAAGTTCTATTAGTGCTTTTGTAATCACTAGACTATAGGTCTTTTGCAGATAGTTAATTGTTTTGATCTCTCAGATCTGTGTGCTCCCGTACCTTCCCAGGTTGAACTGGGCTGGGACTGCGGGCTGCTGGAGATGGTGCAGCTGCTCACTCTCGTCATCTCCAGACTCTAAGTAGAACATCCCCTCAATGTCGGTTGGCTCATGGACGGCAAGGGCTGCCGCTCCCCTCGTTTCATGTCAATTTGGTTTGATGCTATCGTGCAATCGTCCATCGAATTTGACTCTGTTTTATTATTCATGTGAAATTAGAAACGCAAGGATGGACGTATCAATCTATTGTTTCCCTCCAACCGATTCTTTGAATCTTGATCGGCCCTCATTACTGCGCAAAATGCAGTGTATCTAAAAAAATGCAGTGTTCCATGTGGCGGACCAGATTTTGGGTATAGTGAAGGAGGGCCATGCCTTGAGGAAGACCAACGACCAACCGACCAAACAATATGGAAGAACTTTATTGTTCTGAAACAAGCACCCTGTCATCTCTCGAGCGGTAAGATCACAGTGCGTTCACCCTGACGGCTTGTGATACAAAAAAACTCAAAACGGTAATATCAATGGTGCTTAAAAATATGATTCATCTATGCTTGCCAAAAAATATTAGCTTCGGGCAGTTTAGAGAAGTTCTAGAAAAGTTGAGGTAAATATTTGAACATTTGAGCACGTGAGGATACAACAACCATAAGAATCATTACTGAATATTAGTGATGCATGCATTCAGTCACACAGTGCACAAGTTGCTAGATTTATTTCAGGATTTAGCGGTGTTGTGTTTTTGGTGGTAGACGATATTTCCATCGATAAGGAGACGTCTATGGTGACTTTGTCAATCTCAAGATTTGCTGGCGCAATCTTACGGAGATGTTAATAGGGTAGAGTTTGTGTGCGTGTGTATTCATAGGGGTCTGTGTACGTGCATTGTGAGCGCCTATATTTGTACTATATAATTTATTAAAAACTAACATAAGAATCATTACTCATGCCAGTGATGCATGGATTCAGTGGCACAATGCACAAGCTGCTGGATTTACATACCTCAATAATCTGCATAGGCCCCTTTAAAAGAAATGCATGTTCCAGTCCTCAGGGTAGGACTGTCTTGGGAATTATTGTGGTTGTATTATCGAGGAATTGCTCTATGCCTCTATTAGTGGATCAAGCACCAAAATCATTGTTTATGTTTATCTCTCTGTATTAAAAATCTCATCAGATCCAGCAATGTGAGGAATTAATCTCAACTTACATGAGGAGATGATATTATAAGCAACGTTGATATATTAGTATTACTAGTACACAGGTAAGCTTTAATCCCGGTTAAGAAACCTCCTTTAGTCCCGATTTCTCAACCGGGACTATGGATCCGGGACTAAAGTTACCTGCCTTTAGTCCCGGTTCACGCAACCAAGAACTATCATCCTAAACGAAAAAATAATTTAAATTCTAAGAGACCGCTCCTGCTGTGCGTGAGATTCGAATCAAATATCTCTCGCTTCACGCGTAGCTTTCTTTCCAACTCAACTGCATACACATCTGACAAAGTTCTGATTCCCCACTTGCGGGGATGAAACCGGATGTTCTTCCATTACCTAAAAAAACTTGGTTGTATTCAGTTTCAGCGTTTCGGTTTATCTTGGATCGATTGAGCTTTCTGTTCTTCTAGCCTCTTCCTATTTCAGTGTTTCAGATTTCCTAGAGCTATCTGAGTTTTTTTTTTTTTTCCAGTATTGTTAGTCCAACGCAGCTGTAACTCTTTGTTCCTTTTCGCTTTTTTTCAGAGTCACTACTAGACCAGACCTTTTTCCTGACGGCCAGAAACCGTCAGGAAAGGCCCAAAAACCGTCGGGAATGGAATTTCTGACGGGCAGCCGTCAGGAACGCACCGTCGCGAAGAGCTCGACAGGGGAAAGGCTGATTATTCCTGATGGCTAGCCGACAGGAAATGTTTCTGTCGGCAACTCCCGACGGTGCTAAGTCCCCCGCGATCGTTGTTATTTGTCAGCTTAGCCGACAGGAATTACTGTCAGGAGTTCTAGACCGACAGGAATCAACACTCTGTTCCTGTCGTTGCAGCCGTCAGGAGAAGAAAACAAGCAACAAGATTAAATTCCAATTCCTGTCTCTGGCCGTCAGTAGTGGTAGTAGTTTGCTTGGCTGGATTGCGTTTTCTCTTTGCATAACTAAAGTAGCAGTAGCATCCTTTTATTTTCAGTTCAGCAGCAGTGCAACAGCAGGCCAACAGCAGCAGCTCCAGCTCAGCGAGAGCAGTGCACTGCGGTGGAGGTTGAGGCTGGTGCACTGCGGTGGCGTCGTCACGGTTGGTCGCTCGAGCCCGCTGGTGCCATCACGGCCAGCGCCCCGTGATTGTCACGCTCAAGGCCGGTGAGTCCGTGGCCGTGGTTGAGAGGGAAGTAGAGCGGAGGAGCGCGGTGCCAGTGTGGCTGCATGATGCGATAATGGAAGGTGGGGCATTGCATTGGGCTTTGAGGTTGAAGATATTAGCCTGTAATACTGGGCCGAGGCTGTCTAATGGGCATGTCATGCTGCCTGCCATACACACCGATCATTAGGCCGTACTGTGTTTGGGCTAGGCCGAAAAAATCCAGGCTTTATGCCAGGCTGCAATGCGATGGGTCATCTGGACAACTATGGGCACGTTTGGTTGGTTGTATTTCCCTCAGCCTGGCCCGTGAGATGCGAGTGATGTATGCTTGGTTGGCTGTTTATCCGGTTGGGCCTGGCCTATGGCATGCAATCTTCCCTCGTTGGCCTGGCTCTCGAAAACGAAAAATGAAATCTGTTCTTCGGCAACCTGGCTCACGTGAGCCGCAAGGAGCCCCCGGCAGAGCAGAAAAACACTTGAGCTAGCATGCGATCTTGGCAACCAAACATGTGTCGTGTGTGTGCAGGTTCCGTTGGTCTAGACATCCAAACAAACGCACATAGCACCATCATATCCTGGCTCCAGTGGGCCTGTATCCCATATGCGAGCCAAGCTGTGTCTAGAAACGAACCAAACATGCCCTATAGTTCAAATTGCAGCTTGTGTTACCCTCTTATAAAATTTTTAGTGTTGCCAGTTAATTAGTAATTTAATTAATTATTAATTGTTTGCTGCTTTGCTTCCTGGATGCTTTGAGAAATGCCTAATGGTTCTTAAGTTAGCATTTGGTGGGAGTCAAAGTTCGATAGAATAGTACTGGCTCTAGTTTCTAGAATTGGACAGCAATGGATAGACTCTAATATCTATTGGGTTATTGGATTGAATAGGGTTGAGACTAACCTATTTTTTGTTTGGTCTAGGGACATACAACGACATATCATCTATTGATGGGTCCATCTATTAGTTTTTTCTTTCTTTTCTCCCTCCTCTTCTTATCTCTTCACGTCCGCTTGGCCTATAGCAGCCACCCTACCATCACGCCACGCCTGGAGAGGCCGTATCGGGGAGCTTGCGCCCGCGCCACCCTACCGTCACATCACGCTTAGAGAGCCTCCTAGCACGGGGAGCTCGCGCCTACGCCAGTCGAGCCCCACGCCGTTGGACTTCACCCATGCCGGTAAGGTCCGTGCGCGGTGAGGTTGCCACCGTTGGGCTCGCACACTGCTCCACACCGCCGGTCATTGCTAGCTTCTTTTTCTCGCCCTTCACATGCACACGCGCGAAGCTGCTCGTCCTAGGAGTGATGTCCCAGCTGACTCGATTTCCAGGAGCAAGATCAGCCCGGATGAGGAGAATAATCCTAGGTGAGATGACAGACTCCGCCCAGGCTGCCCTTCGTCTAAACACCATTGATCCCAGGACCATCCCAACCCATTAAGCACCAAATAATCAACACATCTTGCACACTGGCGTTATATAGGCAGCATGAGCTACTAATGTTTTACTTGGCATGACTTTTTTTGAACAGCTTCACCTAAGAAGCTGGAGATTCATATTTAAGTGGCTTCATCCTTCTAGCTATAGTAGAGAAACGGCTTCTCTATGCTGTTTCTCTTGCAGAGCTATTTTAGAAGCTTAACGTTTAGTGCGCCTTTACTTAGTCAGAGTTGAAGCCCCTCAAGAAGCTCTACCAAAGAGAATCTAATATTCTAGAAATTTTTGGAACTGTATGCAAATTAATATGGGTCTTGCTATGGTACATACAAATAACCGTGGACCGTTGATCTGAATAGCAATTATAACATATTACCTTCTAAGAGGTAATAGATATATAAAGAAAATATCTTTCTATTAGATTTAATATGCATGTATGATCTAAGTTTCCTAATATGATAAATGTTTTATAACATGGACATGGACACACGTGCATATAGCTACATGCATATAGCTGTGGGATGCACGGTTTGCACATGTGCAGCAGTATGTATTTTATTTTATATAACACGATTACTTGTAGTTATTAGAACTAATATATACAGTTCTTTGTATTTGTATTTACGTATTATAATCTTTATTTTAGAATGTTGTATGGTTATTTTGTGGTAGGCATACGAGTTCATCTTTTATAACGTGACAAACTGATACGCATCATCACGTGGAAGATGACTTGTGGTACATCCAATTAGTTTTAAGAGACACGTAACATATTTTTATTAAGATGACTTGTCCACATTTTTTTAATTAGAAAAGTGTTAATTGCATGCGGCACCAAACAAGGAAGATGAGATCTACGTGGGGATATGCCTGAAATTTGGGGATTTCTTTTCTAGTTGACGACTATTAATTTATTAAATTGTTCCACTTATTTTTGAAAAATCAATGGCTAAGATTTCTTTAAGATCTTACCTCTTGCAAGGTAAAGTTTGTACCGTAGCAAAACCCAATTAATATTTAGGGCGTCCCAACAACAATCGCCGGCAGCTAGCGATTTGAAGAACTATAGGTTCTGTATGTGATTTTTAATTATATTTATTACCTCTGGCTGATGCAAGATTCTTTTCTACCACCAGTGCATGCCCGGCTGGACCTCGTTTTCTGAGCGAGCTGAACAACAAGGAAGTCGCTAGTGAGGATGATTTCCAGTTCTCTTTCATAGACACGTCGGATGGGAGTCTGAGTCAGCTAGCGAAGTTGATGGTTGTTGGGGACACCCTTAACCAAATTACACATTGTTCCTTAGAAAGGATCAGATTACATCAAGGCCCTTGGTGCCTGGTATATACATGTACATCCATCCACGTGTCACGGTGGAGAACCAAAGTTCCTCAACCTGGTAGGAGACCAGCAACACTATCGACAAGGTCGTCGACGAGGGAATCTAGAGGCGTACTGGCCTCCTGGGGGCATTGAAACCGAGCGGACGGGCCCTACCAAGCGTAGGTTAGGTTGAAGTTTGAGCTGTCGGCGGAGAATCTAAGAGCGACCTGCTCATAGCCAGGGAATTGAAGGCAACGCGAAGGATGAGACGCAGCGTGGATGTGAACAGCCTGTAGACACTTGGAGTAGGGCTGCTGAAGGGTCACTATATGCCAACCTGGCCTTTTGTTTTCCCAAATTTCAGCTGGCTGAACCTAAGTAAAAGGCAAAACTCGATCAAACAAAGTCCAAATAAGCTAAAATTTTGCATAAACCTTCCCAAAGATGATGTGAAGGTGTCCACAACCAAAAGACCATAGTTTGACATCAGATTTGAAAACATACTCCCAATTAAGGTTTTAACATTTTTGACATTTTTAAGAGAGATTGATTTAAGGGCTCTCATGGGAAATTGATTGAAGGCAATGCCTAGGCATGCTTCCCACATGTCATTCACTGTCGCTGAGGGTGACCAATCCGAGTTTGAAGGTGGTGCAAAAGCGCCAAGAGCAATAGTGATGGCCTGACAATGGCAACAACGGGAAGAAGACACCACAATATGAGCCTTAAACATTGGGGTTTTTACGATTTTTTAAGAAATGTTGATTTGAGGGTTATCGTGGGAAATTGATTGAAGGCAAAGTCTAGTCATGTTTTCCATATGTCATTCAGTACCGTCGAGGGTGACTAGTTTGAGGTTGAAGACGGCACAAACAATGCCAAGAGCAATAATGAAGGTAGGAACAATGGCGGCAAATGAGAAGAAGACACCACCATATGACTATACTAAAAGTGAAACAAACTAAAATTTAAAATAGAAACTGGATCTGTGTAGATGATTGGCCCAGCCTCTCCTCGCATCTAACGAGAGCGCAAGGCAGCGGAGAATGGGGCCCAAGTCGTGGTGCCAGTGTCTCTAGAGACTTCAGAGATCTGTGACTCTGAGCAGATAAAGTATCAGAGGCCTACATGCTACAAAGCTTTGGTTATCGTGTATACCAATCCTATTATAGTGGCATTGTATTGGTAGTGTTAGACTGTTCTCTAAAAGAATGTTTCGGTAGGCTACTTTCAATGGTAATTTGAAAAAGATGGGTTTGGATGCTGCAAGCAACATGCAATACAAGATATTGATGGAAATGTTTCTCAAAAATGTGTTTGGCTTGAAGAGTAAAGTGGTGCAGCATTTCATGCTCCTTTTTGTTTCTGTTCATGTTGCACCATCACATCATTCACTATAAGGTAATAATAATTAGTCTAAGATGATGGCAATTCAATCAAAATTCCATATCACCTCATCTATGATACCTAAGTTGTCTTCAAGCTCCGGTTCTCCGTCATGGGCTCGGATGTATTTTAGCCTTTTGGACACTTATATTAGCCGTATAACTAGAATAAATAAATACGTGGTGGTAAAAACACTGAGACTAAATAAAAGCCACATTAAGAAATGGATCCCGATCGATTACAAAAACAAATTGAACATACATAAGAAATCTCCAAAAGGTAGCCAATCGCCGTTTTTACTAATAAGTTTTGAGTATAAGAGCAATTTCACATTGAACTAAATAAAAGACCTAGAACACATCTGAAAAAACTAGTACGTTACCAACTGTTATTTTTTTCTGAGAACGTATTTGTCGACACGTGTTTCATGCATTCAGAGAAACTTAGACACAAACTCACCCTGGATCTAATTTTACATTCAGATGACTACATTGTGAATAATTTTGCAACCTGAAGCTTCAGAATAATAGGCGTTCTAAGGGCACTCCCAATCCTCAGATCATGTGCGGGCAAGTATGTGGCCGCGCAGCTGAAGTCTTCTTCCTCAGCTTGCTGCACGAGTGCTTGTTCGTGAACTCAGTGGCTCAGCCTAGGCCCCCGCCGCTTGCATCTCTGTCTGCTTGTTTCTTTGCTTGCACGTCTGCCGCACGAGCTAGCCGGCTCCACGGCTGTGGCGTGCATGCGAGTCCGCCACTAAACTCCATGGCGATGGCGCGTCAGTGGCCGCACAGCAATCCGGCTCCGCGGCAGCGGCGGCGCTGAAGCTCCTGTCCGCGTGCGAGGCAGTCGAGTGAGGCTTCGAGGTGTCAGCACATCGGTGGCCGCACAGCAGGCTGGCTCCACGGCGGCGGCAGTGCACGAGCTCCGGTCTGTGGCCACGCAGGTGAGGCAGCGCGGTGGCGGCGTGCCAGATCCCGCCGGTGGCCGTGCAAGGCTCCGCTGCGGCAATTGCCGAACTGCGCACTCCCACCAGCCGCGCGAGGGCCGCGACGACGGCGCATAGGATCCGCGCAGTCACAGATGGAAACGAGCACTCCTCCCCAACGCGCGCTGGTTTCGATGGTTTGCACCGGCCTCGTTGCCCGTGAAGACGTCGAGTCAGGGCAGTCCCAATGGTAGAAACTATACACGGTTTCCACGATACCACGTCAGTAAAAAATCATCTACAGAAACTCACTCCTACAGTGGTAGTGTCTTGCCATAATAAATATTGGTATGTTTTCTCTCTCCATCCTGTCTCCCGTCTCCTTGTTCGTTCCTGTACCAACCAAAAGCACGAGACAAGCAGCACACAAAGCTCATGGCGAGCGCACGTAGCGGATAACCAGCAAGCGAGCTAGCGATTGAGTGCAGTGGGCGGCGGGCGTCAATCGCCGGACGGAGTTCTAACGGGGCGCGGTTCTAGTGAGCGGGCGCGCGACCATGGCGCAGCCGGACAAGCATAGCAGCCGGGCTCCGGCGAAGCGGACGCGACAACACGGGCAAGGGGAGGCGGCGGGCGAGCATGGCGCGGCTCCGACGAGCGCACGCGATAGCGCGGGCAAGTGGACACATCTCCAGCAAGCGGACGCGGGGCGGGCGAGCATGGCACGGCTCCAGCGAAGCGGACGCGGCTAGGCGAGCATGGCACGGCTCCCGCGAGCCGACGCTGGCGAGCAAGCAACCGCAACTTGCGTGGATCTGCAGCAGCCTGGGCGAGCGACCTTTGGCAACGGCGGCAGCTTGCGCGACGATGGCGCGACCTTCGCAGCGGCGGCGCGCGGGCGCGTTTGCTGCACGGCGGCGCCCTGCTCAACGGATGCAAAGGAGGCGATGGAAACTGGTAGTTTCTCCCCAACGCAGTTTCGGTCGTTTCTTCACGCATCGATCCGCGAGTAGACGTCGTTTCCTGAGGAAGAAACGATCTCTCTGTTTTTTACCCTCTCTCTTCAATAACTCCTTTGCCATGTCAGCAAATTGCTGAGTTGTCCCTCTAATTAAGAGGGATAGAAACTACCATTAATATCCCATTGGGACTGCCCTAACTTAGACGTCGTTTCTACGTTTTTTCTCTTCTCTCCTCATTAAATTACTTGCCGCATTATCAAAATATCTACATGGCAAGATAATTAATAGAGATAGAAACTATGCTAGTTTCTGCATTAGGAGTGCCCTAAAGCAGCCCAAGCAACAGGGGGTTGTTCTAAACATGCGTGTCAGCGCTCACTGGAGCATCCTTCTAATCAGTCATTAAAAGCAAGTGGTGCATGGTTATCTTCTCCACCGTATGTAATACGCATGTGGCCTTGTTTATCGCGACTCTGGCTGCACATTTTCGTGGTTCGCCTTGCCCCCGACTCCGTTATTTGGTGGCTGGGTAGCCGGCTCAGTGTCCGCCTCAATTAAGCCTAACAGAGATGGGTATCATAAAGCGCCCACCTCAGATTAATTAAGGCGGTCGTCTCAAAATTAATGTCTCGATTAATCGATATTAATGGAGGCAGTCGTTCTAAGCTTTCACTTTCGTAGATCGATTAACTGACCTAGTTCGATTAATGATTCTAATAAAGAATAATTTATAACTTTTTTATATGAACTCGGATGAGTATGGCATATTTTATATTAAAATTGTAGCTCTTGATGAGGACATGTAATATTGAAAAGTCAATGATCTGTGTTAGATGGCCCTTTGGTTGGCCTCCAATTTATTGGTGGTCGAAGAATTATATATATTATATAGTATTATAAATGGATCCCGTGCATACTGCTTCCTAGCTAAACACTCGATGGCCCTCAGAGGTTGCCATAGTGAACAGTGTCCTAGCCACACACGTAGCAAGATACATTTTTTTTTCTAGCTACTAGGTAGCATCCGAAAGGGATGGATACTCTTTATTTTGTGTGTTGATAGCAATAAAGTCCCTTGTTCATAAACACACACACAAACAGGCTGTTTTGGTGGCACATGCATATGCATATATAATGAACGACACTACAAGTTGCAGTCACCTGCCAACGCATCATATGATTTTATTTCTTGCGTTGTATCGAGCGTGTCATTCCTTTAACTTACAACATGTTTTTCACAAATTATAAATACCCCTTTAATTCTCCTTGAATCCACTAAATATTTATGTTAGAATAAGCCCTCTGAGTACAATCGTACTCACGTACCGCCGCTAATAAGCTTTTACAAGCACTTCAGACTTGGTGATATCAACCAAGCCATGTTTGAGTGAAGTCGAAGATTTAGCAGGTAAAGGGAATGGGTGTCCCTAAAGGCTCCAACTACTCTATTATCGAGTATGACCAAGAGTGAGAATGAATTAGAAATACGACTTATTAGGATTTATAGTTGGGTTACACTTCATCTTATGCTTGTATGATAATTAAGCTATGTAAATCTGGGTGCTGATTGGTCCGTGGAATGTAACTCTGTTATTGATCTTGCGAGTATCTCTCACGCAAGCGGAGTTGCTGGTGGCAACTCCATGAACCTCTGCATGACACCGGGGTTACCATCACGCCAGTCAAGAGGTGAGCCGAGCAGATAGCTCGGTGGGTCTGGGCAGAAGCCCTCGTGAAGGCCTTTTATCATTGCTATTCCACATGTGCTAGATGCAAACTACAATGAAACAATTAGGATCACTAAATCCCTTTATTTTCTATTTTTTTACTAAGGCTCGCTGTGCTAACCATGGCCTACACACTTCTAGTCATGTGTAGATATCTCTTGACTTGGAGGGCTGTTGAGAATAGTAGTTGGATTTTGTCGTAAACCCAAGGATGCCACTATATTGGAGATTGACCAAGTTTTCGCTGCTGTGATAGGTTGTTAGTGTTTTTGTTTGATTTTTAAAAGGCTTGTATCCAAACTATTGTAATACTCTGTATTTATGCACTCTGATGTGGACTTTATAATTAGTTAAAAGTTGGATGCCTATGATAGCTGAGATATCCTCAAACTATCACACAGATGCAAAAGATTCGAATTTCAAGTTTTGAAAATCCTGATTCATTTTAGATTGTTCGCATATTCTAGTCTTTATATTTCACCATATATATATTTGTAGGCAAGTTATGAAAATAGTCCGACAAGGGTTTTGTCCTCTTGTTGTTTTCGTCTTTCATCTCGTGTACCTGTTGTATGGACTCAATCTGCTTGCTAAAACCACGTGATTAATATAGAACCATATATAGTAGAGCTAGATCATAGGAATGTTTACTCTCTCATTATCCTCTTACCTAGCTATACATGTCTAGTTATCTTTCTGAGTTACCTCTATATTCATGTCTTGGACTTGTTTCATCATCCATCTTATCCAATTTGACTACCCCAAATGATGATTTCTTAACACAATAGTATTCTGTGCACCTGCATAATTCTCTACTTGAGCATACAAAATACCAACAGAGGTAGAAAGGATTGAGTTATGTTCAACCTACTCACTACATGCTACACACATTCAAGTATTTTTTTAAATGTTGGTATTTTTGTATTACACAAAAATCCAGTTTATTATAGAAAGCATCATTCACTTACTATACGTTTGGTTTGAGGGTTTTGGTGGGTTGGAACAGTATGAATTGAGATTAGACCGTGTTTGGATGGGGGTTAAGTGGAATTGGGTCGATCGACACAGATTGGCATATTCCCATTAGATGCAGGTTGGCATGCTCCACTGAATTTATGGGGACGAGCTCACATAGACATCATCTACTCTGTCTCACAGGGCCGGGCATAGGCGAGCTCAAGGAGGTGGACGCCGGAGTAGGCAGCACAAGGTATAGGGCACAACAGCTACTAGGGTGGGGCTATATGATAACCCCTCAAGAAATTATATATTCCTAGTGGTTATCATATTTCCTTGACTTAATGAAAATTTTGACCTAGTTTGGCCAGACTCCAAGATAATTGAATTTCCTTGCTCTCTACCTTCAACTCCCAATAATTGTTCACCTCCAGCAGTCACCTGATCCAATGATCTTTGAGTAGGAAAAATGCCATCGCGACTAGAGTGAGCCAAGCCCGACGTTTCTCTAGGCAGGCTTAAATCTATGATCCATCTGGTGCTGCAGTTGTAATGTTGTGTATGGTCTAACAGATCAAGCAAGCTAGCTGGCATAATGTGCTTGTGTATTAGACTTCTGTAAAAGAGTGATAATATTCACTGTTTGTTCATAAGCAGCACCAAAAAAACTCCAGCTATATGTGTGTTGATGTGTATACTGCTAGCCGTTGTTTGTGGCCAACACACTGAAAAAAAAGAAAACATAGAATATTGTAACAGGTTTAGGATCTTGTTTGCTATCAACCTGTTTTTTTTACAAATCTGACACATTTTTGCATTTAGAAATCTGTCAGTTTTTTTGTTGCACAAATTTGTCAGGCGTGTCATCATTTGATTAGTTTAAAATGTGACAGATTTCAGCTTTAAAAATCTGTCATCAGATGTCTAGACAGTCCCATAAAATAAATAGCGTGCATACTTTTTTTACATTTTGTGAAATCATATATAATATATGCAGTTCCTATTATATAAGCTATCTGAGTCGGTTCCCGACTTCTTTTTTTACTTTTGCAAATCATTATATAAGCTATCTCCATATAAATCTAGCGTACTCTACTCCATATAAATCTGGCGTACTCTACCTGGGCGCAAAGTAAGAAAAAAAGATCCTAGGAGAAAAAGGATACGGAAACAAAGAAACAGATGTCAAGAGAAAAAGGATAGGACTGTTTCATGTTCTTTCCTCTATGCTTCTGTCTCCTCTTCCTCTTCTACAGAGAAATTTCCATGACAAATTTATTCGGAATACAATTCGTAGCTATTCAGGTTAGCTCAAAATATGTGTTTATATGTTATTATATATACAGAGTTAGTAAGTGAGAGGTGGACGAGAAGAAAGGATGGGACGACAAAAATAGGCTAAAATCTTGTCTTTTATTATTAGGTAGAGATAGAGATAGAGATAGAGAAGTAGAGAAGAGATCCAGACTGGTCGGTTACAAATTTTCCACCCGTACATGACGATAAGCTTAAACAAACTTGACCGTAATTTGGAAAACAAAACAAACTTGACCGTATATGTAATCGTACAGGTACCAGACTGGTCGGTTACAAATCCCAATCTCAAACCTGGTAAGGCCTACGAATACATGTGCTTCTTCTAGAGCTTGTTTGGATCACCGGACTTTAGTCTGTTTTTGAATAATATATAGGCTCAACGTGGGCTAACTAAAAAAAGATTAATAAGCTCTATCGATTAGCCTCTATTACTTTTTGTTAGATCATGATTAGTTCATGTCAGGTCTTCTATTTACTATCCAGAACATGGACTAAAGTGACACATATATACAGAATTGTTACCTAATTATCTGGGTAAGGCGACTACTGTATTTGTCTAAAATGGAAATAAAAAGGGATTGGTTACCTAATCATTTACGTATAAAAGGGGTTTTAAATTTTTTGCACATATATTCAGAAATGGAAAGGGATTTGTTACCTAATTATTTAGGTATACAGGTGACGACTACTGTGTTTGTCATCAGTTGTCGCGTCGACATGACCCTCTCCGCCCAGCTTCTGGAAGACATCTCCATCTCTATTTAAACTGACTCATCACATTGGGGGTTCAGTATACTTCTAGCTTCCTTCTCACTGTTCTGGGCCGTTCCGTGCTTAGGACGGTTCGACGCTATAGAAACTTGTGAAGAAGAGCTAGCTGGGATATCTTAATCCATGGCGGAGCGTAATAACTTACGCATGGTCGAAGGCGACGGAGAAACCAGCTACGCCAAGAATTCTAGACTGCAGGTGCGTACTGTTTTTCCAGTGTAGTACGTCCTTTGAAGTTAATTAATAACCCTGTGACGGCAAATCTTTGGGATTCCCTTAATTAGGGGATTCCCTTAATTAGTAGTAGTAGTCTTCAAATTACGTGAAAGATAAGAAATTATACTGCTGTGTATCCTAGGAGAAAGCAATGCTCAAGGTTAAACCAATGCTTGAGAAGGCTATTACAGAAGTTTGTATGGCTCTTAGACGCCTGAGCACGATGGTGATCGCCGACCTAGGCTGCTCTTCAGGGCCAAATGCAGTCCTCTTCGTGGCCAGCGTGGTCCGTGTGGTTGAAGAACACTGCAGTAAGAGCTTATTACTAGGATGCCATGAGCCACCACTGGAACTCCATTTCTTCCTTAACGACCTGCCAAAGAATGATTTCAACAATCTCTTCCGATCTCTGGAGCAAATCAAGAATATGGTGGGTGTCCACCCTTGCAATTATGGAGGGGAGACGACGGTTGTGACACCTCCATACTATGTCGTTGGGTTGCCAGGTTCTTTCTACACAAGGCTCTTCCCTTGTCATAGCGTCCATTTCTTCCATTCCTCCTACTGCCTCATGTGGCTGTCCCAGGTAATACCAATTCTTTTAATATGTTCTTTCCTGTCCGTTTTAATTAGATTATTATGTTTTAACTTGATTCATTTTGCAATAACATTCACAATGGTTGAGAGTGTTCCCCCGAGTCATCCTCATCATATCCTCATCGAAGCGAATTCATTTGCCCATTTTCTTCGTATAACATCAAGCAGCTGCCTGCTAGTTCCCCCCAAAGCTGTTCATATGTGTTCTTAAAAAACTTGTAACGCAAGATCATTAATTTTTATTATAAGCCTTAGTTGTCATAAACCCGCACTAGCATGCGTTGACACGCTAACACGTTTTGTCTGCGCTAACATGCAGGATGGATTCATCATCATGTACCCGCGTACTCACACATGCTAACCACACCAGCCGCCTAAACAAATGCTAACCACAATATAACCACGTACACAAACGCTAATCATGTGCACATGCAAATCCTTTTTTTTTAGATAACGATCGAGCAGATCATGTAAATCCTACGAGATTCAAAATCAAGTGTATAAAGCTACATGCAAAAACGAAAAAATGTTTTACCATATCAGTCAGAGATCGCATGCATCATTCAAATCTAGAAAAAATATTTTTTAATCTAAATTTTTTCTTATTTATCTTGTTTCATAAAATAAAAGGTAAATAAATATATATTTTATCCATTACCTCTGATTAGCAGGGCCGGAGCTTAGTTCCCCACTCCCTCTGCTCGTGAAACATAGTTTTCCGCTGAGTAAATAATAAATATGGTATTGTTGATTGTTGTTCACGACATAATTACACAGAGGCCCCTCCTAATTTTTTGGTAAAGGTCGATCGGCCTCTGCTGATCAGTACGTAAAGTAATTATAATCAAGCCACAAAAATCAAGAACGAACCCATGTCCATGTTGCTTTTCTGAACCGTCACTAATAAATGTAGTTTTTTATGTTGTGATGAATGTTTTCTGTGCTACTGTTGATCCATTGACAATACAACTACCGACACCGAGATCGAATATCTCATGAGCCTCAAACTATTTTAATCTATGTAATCAAATGTGCGGAACAACAGGATCAAGATGCCAGGGCATGGCATTTTTTCTATGCATTTTTGCACACACAGAACAATGTGAGTTTCCAGTAGTGACGTGCTATGCCAGCCCATCAGACATGGCACGGTTCAGACTTCAGAGTCCCACGTGCTATGCCAGCCCCTCAGCCTGTGACGCAAAAGCCTTTTATTAATTCAAATTAAAAGATCCAATCAATCTCATATCCATCTCATATACTACTAGAAACCATGCGCGGCTTTGCCCGCTCCCTGACTCCCTGTCTGTGTTGGGCCAGTCCATGCTGCATGCGCGAGTACATGGAGACCATCAGTGTGGGTGCCAGCTCAAGGTCCTTAGCTACTTGGCTGATACTGTATTTTCTTATAAGAACATCCATCAATATTATTGATTTCAGAATGAGAAAATACAGTGATGCAAAAAAAATGGTAATAACTGAAAATAGCAAATAATTACCTTTGACACTACGATGATAAGAATATACTCCGTTCGTCCCAAAATATACGCCACTTTTGTTTCCGAGAAACAACTACTGATAATTTTTATAAATAATAAATATCATCGATTAGTATCATAATTAGTATCATCGGACAAATCTTTGAATCTAGTTTTTTAACAAATTTATTTAGAGATATAAATGTTGCACGTATTTTCTATAAATTAACTTAAATTTATGACATGAAAATCGGAAACAACACGGAGGGAGTATGCAATTTGTGACTTTCTAAAGTTTAGCAAGTATACATCTTACTTTGATTGTGTAAACAACAAATAAACGATCTAACTCACAGTCCCTATCCTTGTTAGAGCACCCAGCCGGATATATTTTTTAGTCATGCTTCGTTACGTTGTGCCTGGTAGATCAATCTGGACTTGAGGACATGAACTCTAGTGTTTGACATATAGGAGCAACGGGTAACTAAATATAAAAATATGTGCAACCTGATAATGTTGACAGCTAGTATAATTCGAACAGGATCTGAGTAGCAGACACATGTGCTTGTGAGTTGTGAGAGTAGCATAACACATGGATATATGTAAGTGTAGAGCACTCTTAAAAAGAGAGAATTCAGAACAAGAGAAATATGTGTTTGATACCTGAAGTTGCTTGGCATAGTGGAGTGGTGCTTGGAGATGACTGCAGAGTGACAGCCCCTCAGCATCACATTCCAAAGCTAGTTCCTGCATTACCATGCAGCTATGCGTGCAGCTGGAGAAGACATTTCATCCTTGCGAAGAATGTCTGCTGCGGCATTTCATCAAACAACTTCTGAGCATAAGCACATCATTGACCTTGGAGTTAACCCTTCCCCCCTACTAGCATTGTTGGCCCGATAGCACTGAAAGCACAGTTTTGTATCTCGGGTGGCCGGGGAGATGCAAACATTCGCACCCCATACATCACACCTTGTAGCACTACTACATGACAAATACAACAGTGATCCAAAGTCAGCGGCGGCGTGCGACTGTGGGAGCACAGGTTAGCAACTCGCGTTCCTCTCTGTATCTCTTCTTTCCAGAGGCGGCGTGGAGGAAGCGTGCGCAAGCCCCGCCGTGTGGAGGCAGAGGAGCTCCGATGCTGCTGCCCCGGCAAGGGGCGGCGACGGTCCGCCAAACAGCCCTTGCGCGGGTGTGGCGACTGGCGAGGTACCTGCGGCGCACGCCCACGTGTCAGCACGGCCCAGCGGTATGGAAGCACGCACGGTCACCGCGCAGCCCAGCAGGAAGTGGCTCCGGCACGTGAGGGTTGGGATGCAGCCATGGTACGCCCGGGCTCCGCTGGCTGGAAACGGGCCGCCAGATCTGTGGGCGCTCTTGGCGAGGCCCCCGGCGTGCCTCCGGGCGGCCATGGCGGGCGGCCTGCGTGATGGCCCCGCCGCCGGCCCCTGGTAGGGCGAGGCGCCATCGGCCACTGGCCTTGGCGGCGTGGTGGCCCGTCGCAGTTGTGGCCGGCTCTCCTGTCCCGCAATGCAGCGAGGGAGCGGGCAAAGAACCGAAACTTCACGAAGGTTTTGGAGCGGACTTTGGTAGGAGCCATTTTGAAATGTCCGATGCCGTTCGTTTGAGATCGGCGACGCTTGAGAGAGAAGCCGGCGACGTGGCCCAATGAAAAGCTCTGGTTTGGTGCATAAATCGTAAGGAGAGATATGCTAATATGCATGATCCAATCAATCTCAAATTCATCTAATATATGCATGTCCACAAACCAAGCTAGTTCTTCTGGTACATATATGCACAACAATACAGGTTCATCTTATTAGTTCTTCTGCAAAGCACAGCTGGCGATTTAGTAACAGAATTACGCTTTAGTATTTGGTCTTTTGGAAAAAAACGCTTTTATCTTGATGGCTCAAAACTTCGTTTGTGAGATTCCTTGGATTTGTGTTTTGCTCTTTCGGTTGTAATAATGAACAACCATATGCATTAGTCAATGCGAGAAGTTAGGATATAATATATTCTCTTTTCTAAAAAAAAAAAAAATATCTGATCATCTCATATAGACAAGTTCACGTGCCACACATATCCACATATACATAGTTCATACTTCATAGATACACAAGTTTAAACTTCACAACCATAGGCCACAATTCCACAAGTTCATAGGTACATGCATAACACAAGTTCACAAAGATGAAATATTATTTTGAGCTCTTTATAGTGTTGGATGCCTCATTATAAACCTCGGTCTTTTGGAGATGTTTGTAAGAGTAAGGTGTGTATGCTATATTAATAGAGGTGCATGTGCCATGTATGCCTGCATTTGTAGTGTGATTGGTGAAAAAAATTATATAAAAACCCATACCTCATGAGAAAACCCTAACAGAAAAGTACACTCAGTTAAGTTTAATACAGAATACAAATGCATGAGTGATCTAAACTTGTCTCATGGTGTCACCTAGGTCCCTCAACTCTAAAATGCATTTAATTTCAGATACCTGAACTTGTCTAGGTGTGTCATCTAGGTCCAAAACTCTCAAAAATTTATTTTGAGGTCACCAACTTTGTCACAGTGTGTCATCTAGGTTCAGACAAGGTCCAAGCAACCCACATTGATCCCGGTCTCCAAAATCTATCACTCCATCTATATACTACCCCTCATACTTCTAGTTGCATCTCCATTCTCCCCCTTTCTCCGCATTCCAATCTAGTGTGGCATTGTATCACCATTACCAACTTGCCATCCCACTCCATGCCTTCATCATTCTCCATATCAAAGGCCATGGCTTCATCAGTAGCGGTGAAAACAAGGCCAAAGGTAGTGCTCTTAGTGGATGAGATAGGCAAACGATTGCTTTGCCATGTGGTATGTGGCACCATGACATGGAGTAGATTGGGTCTAACTAAACCTACTAAATAACCTACCATGGCAAGTTCAAGGGCTTGGATGACACATTAAGAAAGGTCTATGACCTAAAAATATTATTTGAAAAGTTTTAGACCTAGATGACACCCAAAGATAGGTTCGATGACATAAAAATGTAAGGAAAAAGTTCAAATTACTACCTCTATGTATAAACTAGGTCTGCATGACCCCCTACAGTAACAAATGGTTTACTTAACCCCTTTCTTTTGCTAAATCTTTTGCTAAACCAGTTCAGATTTCACCTTTAGCGCATAACTTGCTGACTTGGCCTGATTTTTTCTTTACTATGATTGACACCTTAGCTATTTACATGGAAAGTTTGTTAGGTTTAGAGTAACCCCTCAGCATGTAGTACATGGCACGTACGTGTGAATTATTCAATAATTTGACATGAAAAATAAATCTAAATAGAAAGTAATGACAACTTTTAATGTAAAAAAATCTCACAAAGTTTACTGAACCATTTCAACATTTTTTATAAAATCTAAAAGGCTGAGCAAATACGTAAGAAACATTTTATCTAAAATGGACTACTGTATTCTTAGCTTTACAACAGAACTAGTACTTTTTCACACAGTGAATGGTCTTCAAACTGCTCTAAAAAGGCATATCAGGTCCAACATCTTTTATATTCCTTCGAGTCCCAGAAGCTTTTGTTATCTTATTGTGTGCACTATTGTAATACAGTAACTACACAAGGACAGCCGCTGCTGTTCTAAACTAGGGAGCAATACGAAGGATTATTCTGAACCTAAATAAACTTGCCACATAAGTAGAAGAGGTGATGAGGTGTCAATCATAGTAAAGAAAAATCGGCCAAGTCAGCTAGTTTGGTTTTTTTATACATTAAAGGTGAAACCTAAACCAATTTAGCAAAAGGAGAGGGTTAAGTAAACCCTTTGTTACTTTAAGGGGTCATGCAGACAGACTCTATGCATGGAGGTAGTAATTTGGACTTTTTTTCAAAATGTAATTTAAGAGTTTGGGGATTTGAATGCCACGACAGGAAAAGATCAAGGCCTACCCATGTAGTTTACTTTTTCAATTACACTACACCAATAGCTTGACCACCATCGTCATGAAAGCTAAATACATGTTTATGGTGGACTCCTCAAGGCCTTCTCCTCCACATTGTGTTTCACTTGCACTTTGCCGTGCTCCTAGTCTTTTTAGCATGGCAATAACTCCTTCATCTTTGGAATCAAACGACAACACCAATCCTCGATCATACCAGCACAATCATAATATTATTGGCTAATATATAGATAATATGATAAGTTAGTTTTTCGCTCCTACCACCAGATCGATAAGTATGTTCAAGTTGGCATCGTAGTGTGTGATGTTGTTGCTATGATGTTAGGATGATAGCACAAAAATAGTTGCATCCTCTGCAAAGGTCAAAGCA
Source organism: Chrysopogon serrulatus (assembly GCA_015844335.1). Classification (NCBI taxonomy): domain Eukaryota; kingdom Viridiplantae; phylum Streptophyta; class Magnoliopsida; order Poales; family Poaceae; genus Chrysopogon; species Chrysopogon serrulatus. Next base: position 257,131 of record JADLZL010001811.1, read on the forward strand.
TATGCTACATTCCTTAGAAATGTGTAGAGGAAGAAGATGAACCTATGAGACCAAATATAGAATCAGAACTAGAAACACAAAATGTTTTGACTGATGCAGTTTTTCTATTAGTAGGAGATATTTGGCTAGGAAAGCCTCTATAGTCTTGCAACTAAATTGGTGTTCATAATTAGAAAATGTATTAATTAATTTAGCTCTGACTTCATTTAGCTACTAAGAGTAATATTCTCCAAGGAGATTCGATAGAGGCTAAAGAACATTGTTAAAACCTTTCATCTTAGCTCTAGGATCCAAAAATATAATCCAAATGGATGTAACATAGGTGTCTCGGTGTTTAAGAAATTTGAACTTCATTGGAACAATACCATTATGAAATTGTGATTCTCATAGTTGTTCAAATGTGTATCTATCTCAGTAGTATGATATAAGACCAATGTAAATGTGGGATACTCCATTTGTCCCCTGAAAAAAGTGATTCCTAGAAATCATGCCAGATAATTTTTTTAAGTTTGACTAACTTTATAGAAAAAGAGTAATAGCATCTATGACATAAAATAGGAATATTATTAAAATATATTCTATGGTAAATCCAATGGTACTAATTTGATAACATAAATCTTAATGTTTTTTTTCCTAAAAATTTGGTTAAAGTTTAAAAAGTTTGACTTAGGAAACTTTAGAAATCACTTCTTTCAGGGAGACGGAGGGAGTAATAAAAACTCTAGGCATAGCAATAGTATACCACTGTGCATTAATTAGTAGGGCTTAGGTGACTATCTCACATGCTAGTGATAGTAAGTATGGATAAAGATAGAGAATGTGCTTTTTGTACTATATGAAGTTCTTGAGCATAAGATAAGTAGAGTTTCATGTCACATCCAAGTGCAAACCAAACTTACAAGGCAGTAGCGACATACTAATACAATAGCTTTCTTATATGTAGGAATATGTTTGTTTGAAGAGTTTAATAAAAAAACTATAGTGCAAGCCTCAACATAAGGCTTCAAACATTTCAAACCAAACTTATCAGTAAGATGAATTGTTCATCAAGCACAACACTAATCTAGAAAACTAGAGCTAGCATAACCACAAAATTTAGGTATGAACATGTCCATGCTAGTAGAATTAGCATGAGCATTATCCATTGTAATAGACAAATTTAGCAATTCATCTAAACTTGTTTAACATAGAGGCAACATGCTTAGTAGTGTTGACACTTGAATGTGACATATCAATAAGCATAAGCTCTATAACCCTTTTTTTTTCTAATATCTTCATCATAAAGAAAATTGACCATACACACTAAGGTGATCCTTCTTAGCATTAGTGGACTAAATATTAAAAGCAAGCACAATAGAAGAAATACAAATATGTAAGTTTTTAAAAGCTTACAAGGTCCTCAGAGTTTTGTTAAGTCCACCATGAAACATTCCTAATATTGCATTTATTTGGTGTTATAGATGGTAATATTTTACTATAAACACTTTCTCAACATTGGAGATGTTAGAATTAAAGCAAAACTAAAAATGACTTATGAATGGAAAGAGTATACATATTAAGTTTCATTTGGTTGCTTTAATTTACTACCCAATACTTACATTATGTTGTTGTGTATACAGTTACCGGAAGAACTAGGTATCAAAAGTACAACACACCTAAACGAAGGAAATATTTACATAACGAGTACTTCACCACCTTCAGTGGTGAAAATGTACCAACAACAGTTTCAGAAAGACTTGTCACTGTTTCTTAAGTTGCGCTCCAAAGAACTTTCACATGGTGGACAAATGTTGCTAACTTTACTAGGAAGAAAGAACAGAGATGCATTCCATGGAAATCTCAATCATGTTTATGGATTACTTGGCCAAGCTATGCAGTCTCTTGTAGTAGAGGTACATAAACATATATATTATATGCGATATAAAGATTTGCTTGTCTAATAATTACTATTTTATAGATATTGTTTCCACAATTTGATAGACATTGTCATGCAACCTTTAAAGTGACCATGAGATTAAATAAAAACTAGAAAAATTTATTATATTTGGGTCACTTTTTTCATCCATTAGATCATTAACATATATCAAACAACCCGCATGTCTTGTTTCCATATGAAGTGCTAAATGGTAATAAACCTTACTAAAGCTGTATTGTGCAGTCTCCCATGTTTTTAGCATAGTAGCAGGCAATTTTAAGTGACATCGAAAAAATATATATTTGTGAACTAGAGAAACTGATTTGTGGCAGAACCTTCCAAATTATATGGCCCACAAGCACCTGACATTGTCCCTAAGACCTCTATCGGCCGTACTTATATACCACATAACTTAAAAAGTTACGTCGGGTGAAACCCGATGACACCACGATCCTCGGGATCCACTTCTTACAAAGAACTTGCAGTATTACAACCATTCATACAAACATAACAGAGTAGCGGAAGATTTATAAAAGAAGATTACAACACTTGATCGAGTTTGATTAAACAAAACTTAAGCGGGTTTTGCGGGGCGAAAAAAAGAACTTTGTAGACGGAAGATATTCGATCATGCCAAGCCCTTTGGTATGACCAAAGTCAGCAACACTAGTCAACACACGCAGCGGGGGTCAAACAAACCACAGTACAAAAGTACTCCGCCAAGACTTACCCGACGGAAAAGAGGGGAGCGGAGACTCGAGGAATCTTTGGTTGATAGGAATCAAGGTAAGGCTTTAGCAAGAATCAATGACACCTTTGCGGAAAAGCGACTAATGTTGATCCTTACTATTCATTCTTATCTTGATATTTTTTATTAAGCGTTAAGCTATTCATCTAGGTTATCTAGTCTAGAGCAAACACTTGTCAACCATGTAACGAATTCAAAACTTTCGGTCTCACAACTTCCATCATTACTACGATGCGGGACTCGGATCAAGTCTCCCATATCGTGGAGCACCGGCGATTCGAATCGCTTTATATACCCGGCCGGGGCTTCTAGCCACCACGATGTATGCAGGACCGAACATCTCACATACATCAACTCACGCTTGCATTTCTCCGGACGAAGCGGGTCCTAGCCACGAGCATAGTACACCATCTCCCTACGCCGTCGGTCACAACCGTCGGCGGTGCGCTCGTAGTGTGGGTACACGCTACTTCCCGTCCGGTGTCCGTTCTCGTATGGATCGTACAAGGGAGCTTACCGCCATTAGCATGTGACTAGTACTATCCAATAACCTCATGATCCCAGCGCCAAACAACGGGACGGTCCTTAACCGACACAAGTGGGCGACACTACACGGGGGCACTAGCCCTTCCCGATGCAAGTCACTCCATCGGCGTCTCAATTTACTCATCATCATGTTCTTATTGAGTATCCTTGACCCGATCGAAGTAAAGGATAAACAATAAGCAACATCAGGTTTTCGTAAATGCCCTCAACGGGGATATTGTTATCACATCTTTAAAAACATTTCATAAAGTCTTTGCTTTTCTGCGGGGCTAAGCATACACTAGCATTTTGAAATCAAAAACAGGTATCCGGGGTTTATATCAAGGTGCGGTAAATGCATCAAATAAGGATATCACACAACTCCTGTTACCTAATGCATCACATCATCAACATACGATATAAAAGATTTTTTCGAAATACAAGGAAGAAGGGTCGAATGCATCCGGGGCTTGCTGCGTTGCGAGAGAAGGTTAGTTGTTAATCTTTGATATCAACATCTTCGATGGATTCATCTCGTCCGGGGTTGGATCACCGTGAATCTTCTACGAAGCTTGATCATCATGATCCTTCGCTCTCACGTAAACTATACGTAAATAAATGATGCATTCTAAGTATAATGGAATGCATGACATGATGCATGATGAGAGACTTAACAAGTGCATAACAACACTTAAATAAAGTCAAGAAAGTTGAGTACAACTTTCCTTCATATGGTCAATTTCTTAATTACTTCACAAAGCAAGTTTTAGTGATTATTAAACATATGGATAAAGATCACTTTAAGCTTAACATGTCATTGCCATGGGCATTAGGGGTTGGAATGCCACATGGTCTGCAATCAAATCCTAAAAGCACACAATGCTAATTAAACCTCCTCATTTAGCTAATTAATTATTTATTACTCATGTGACTAAAATCATCAGCAAACAAAACATGACAAATCATTGATCAGCAGCTATGCCATGCTCTAAGGTTTTCATGCAATAAGTCTAAAAACATACAACTCTTAATCAACTACTCACTTTTTATTAATTAAAAGATGTAATTTTTAACTCATGCAAAACTGATTAACATGGCAAACACATATCTTTCCATGAAACTACTCATCATAAGGAACACAAATAAAGTTATCTTGAATTTTTTGAGCTCTCATTATTTAATTATGAATTAAACAAGAATCAGTACATTTTGAATATTTTAAAAAAAACAAAAGGCAAAAAAGCCTTTCTTCTACCTTCAGCCGGTGGAGCAGGGGAGGTGACCAAAGGAGACCGGGGCTGGCCGGCGGTGACAGATGGGCGACCGGCAATGGCCAAGCTGGCTAGGAGAGGCTCCAGCGCGAGGCGAACTCGCCGGTGCCCTCGGTTTGGCTGGAGGGGGCTTGTGGTGCCCTGGCCACGGCGAGGTGAGCTCGGCGGAGAAGAAACGCACGGCGTCGGCGGGCGGCTTGAAAGCGATGGCGAGGTCGCGTTTCGGCGAGACGGAGGCGGTGTAGCTCAAGAAGCCGGGTCTAGGAGCACCGGGACGCCGAGACGAAGCTGGTGGTGGTGTTGGTTCAGTGAGAGTCGCTCCAAAGCGCTCTGGCCGCGGATGAGCAACCTCGACGGGACTCCTGCCGGCCACGAAGAAGAAACCGATGGCACGGCTGATTTTGGTGGGGATAAGTCGCGAGGGAAGGCTCCCGCGAAGCGCGAGGAGGTTCGGGAGCTGCTGGCAAGGGGGCACGGACGGTGGGGCAGGGAGCTGCGCCATTTGTGCCGGGCGGGTGGAGCTCTGCGACGGCGGTGAAGAAAGAACGAAGAAGAAGAAAAAAATGGCGGCGGCACGGCACGAGGCGAGCTAAGGATGAGCGGGAGTGTGTCCACGACTGCGAGGCAGCTTGCCACGCAATGCAAAGACGTGCCTCACGGGAAGAGATGGAGAAACTGGGCACGGCGGTGATCGGCGGCAAGCAGCTCGGTGGCAGCCTGGAAAGGCGAGACGCGGCCCTGCTGCTGTTCTCTGATTGGCCCGGTTTACTGTAGCACACCCCCTTTTGCTGTTTTCCTCAAATTTCTCTCAAATTCATATAGCAACTTGAAAAACTCCCAAAATAAAAGTTGCTCAGAATTTTTGAGATCTACAACTTTGCTTTTGGGACCAACTCTAAAATCTGCTTAGATTTTGAAATTTAGAAAAGGGACAAAAAGGGCTTGAATTAAGGTTTTAAATCAAAATCAAATTTTGAATTTTTAACTCTGATTTTGAAACCCCATCTTTCCAACTCCATTTTGAAACTTCACCAATCCAATTTCATGATTAAAACATAATTGCATAATTTGAGCTCAGAGATTAGAGTCTTTAGGCTAGATTAATTAGCAAGCATAACAAGCTTAATTACCATTATTAGGCTACACTCATAATTATTAAAACATATCATGGAACACTTAAAGCAAGGTAAATTACATGATTAGCACTCCAAAACATAGTTTAATGTTAGCCAAATTTTAAATCCTAATTATGCTTATGTTAATTAAGAGATGAGCAACAACACATAACCATATAAGATAAAGAGCTTAAGCATTTGATCAAACAAGATGAGTTTTAGGGTTTAACCTCTTTTAGAAAATCCTAATTATTTTCTAAGTAGCTTAACACATGAAGCAAAAAATATGTTTAACAAAAGCACTCATCTTAAGCTACCAAGGCAACATCATTAGATGTACTTAGCATAATTAACATGGAAAAGCTTAACCACTGAAGAAAGAAACCTTCTAGTACCATCTTGTTAATTATTAAGGCAAAAATACAGGGGTATTTAACATGATTAAACATTACAGAGTTCAAACATTTTATTAAGTCAGGTCAAACACACTCAAACATCAAGATTGCTTTAGGTGATGAACATCACACCACACTAATCATAGCTCAAAGGTAAATAAACCAGGTCCACGAACATTGACAAAACATTTTCTTATGAGAGATGCATATCACAAACATGGCTCAAATTGACCTAATGAAGCTTAACTAAATCATTATTGTATTATTATTGAATTAATAAACATGATGCTTAATGCATAATATGATGACATGGTGGGTTTATGGTGGGTTCAGGTTAACGTAACACCGGGGGTGTTACATGATTATATAGAAACACATGCATACATCTAGTTGGTGGCATGTGATAAATATTTTCAAAGGTAAAAGTTGGTATCTGCAAGTTCGTTTAATGAATGAAATGTAAGTGAAAGAGTCACCATATACCTGGTAGTCTTGTGCCAATAATTAATTTTGGAATCACTTTTAGATGTCACGAACAATTATAAGTTCATTGGGATTCTTTTTAAAGTTAACAAGTAAAGGGGTGACTAAATTTATTGCACTTGAGCATACAAAATAGTGTACTAGACCTTTTTAAAGTAAAATACCATTATCTCTTTTTTGCTAATCTTGGGAAATAGATTTCTGAAGTGCTTATTGGGGTTTGCAATATATAAACTAATTGAACAAAATGTTCTTATGACAAATCGTTGTAGGGAAAAGTGGACAACGAAAAACTGGACTCCTTCAATCTTCCCATTTATGGACCATCAATTGATGAGGTGACAAAAGTTATTAGGCAGAGTGGGTTGTTCAACATCAGCCACATTCAATTTGTTTGAGTCAAATTGGGACCCATACGATGATAGTGAAGGTAATCTTGTCTTGAATAGTATTCAAAGTGGGGTGAACGTTGCTAAGAGCATTAGAGCAGTGATGGAACCTTTGTTTGCAAGCCACTTTGGTGAAGATATACTTGATGAACTCTTCAAGAGGTATGCATGTAATGTGGCCAAGCATCTCGAGAAGGAGAAGACCAAGTACTCAGTAATTGTCATGTTGTTGAATCATAAAGGCTAGGTTTGTATTCATTAGACCAATTCTCCAAGGCATTTGTCTAGGCTTTTGACTGTTGTTGAGTGTAGCAATCTGAATAATGTTGTTATATTGTTATTGGAATGTGAAAATTAATATTGTCTTAGTTGGTCTAAAGTTCAAACAACATCTATTGCAAAAAAGTTTATTTTATATCTTACTCCCTTCGATCTACCTCAACAAGCATACCAAAAATTCAACTTCTAGACTTAAACCTATGAAATTGTCTTCTGATCTAAGGTATCAAAGCATGATGGTTAGCTTGTTCTGTTAGCTTGCTCTATTATAATTATGGTCTTTTACTCTTATATACTCATGTCATATTATGGACTTCACTATATGAATTATAACTATCTGTGTTTTGGCAATGTTGCTATACCAGATCAACGAGGTCATTGTGTGAAGTCAGGTTTCTAGCTTTTATGTTGTATCCATACCATTACCGACTCATTTCTATTCAAATTGATAGCCTCCCATTTTCATTCCTATTTCTAATCTTCTTAATTTTAATTTTGTTTCTATAGTAAACTATAAAGTGAAAATAAGAGAGGGTTTATCCTTATACATCTCATTCATTTTCATCCCTAAGCATATGTATGGTTGTTGGTATTTCTTATGCACAATTAAAATATGAAAGATTCTGCAAAGCGCCAAAAATACAATTGTAGCATTTTACATAGAGTATTCTAGGTATCATTATTTATATTTTATCACTGAGAAACAATGGATAAAGACATTGATAGTTCACCATCATGTATCTACTAACTAATACACCAACTAGACTAAAATAGGGGTAAGTGATAGATGATAGGAATTATGCATATATGACACACATAGGAGAATTTTATGATAAAAGAGTAAATAGCTAAAGTGAGAGGACAACGGAAAAGATCAAAGTTCCTAAATACTTCTCTATTACTAGGGTTCTATAATAACTGATTATATCTGCTCCGTTTGAATTCGAATAGCTTGGAAGAACTTGCGTACCGGAAAAACTCAAGGAAGACAGCGAACTGGACGCTGTATGCCTGGTATAAATTTTGCCCTTGAACACCATTGCTCAAGCAGGGGGTGAGCTTTGAGGCTCCCATCTCTCTTTTTGCAAATATACTAAACTATTTTTTAATTGTTATATGCATTTTAAGGTTTGTTTTAAAATGCTGGATGGAATCCTTTATGGGTTTCCTATAGTGTCTATTTTATTTAATTTGTAGGGCACCGATTCTGATGAAATTAATTTAGTTTTTTTTGTGAAGAAACAGGAGGGCCAAGGAGTCCCTACCAATTAAATGAATTGGTAAATCAATTGGTTTTTAAATAGCTAAAAAAAGTTAGGAACATATTTGTTAAGTTCCTCTAACAGTTTCTAAAATCCCCCTTCTAAAATATAGAAGACAATTTTACATCAGGCATCTAGAATTTTTTTTAAATCATCCCACTTGATTTTATACTTTCTTTCTCTCTGGTATATTTGAATTCGAGCCTCGGTGGCGGAATTAGAACTTTTGATTAAAGGGCCAAATAACACATCGTAAATATAAAATATATATAACAAGTGTGTATCTCAATAATTTTTTAAAGTTTTTACATATATATTAAGTAGTCATAGGAAAAACGCAATATTATCATAAATAAGAGTATAATAATATTTTTTGGCTACAAAATTGATTTTTTATAAGTACTAAAAATGCACTATGCCTTGGGAGTTGGCCTTGGTTCTGCCTCTGGTATAACAAGTGTGTATCTCAATAATAATGTGTATATTTTAGCAGGATTGGACCGGTTTTCCCATGTTGGCAAAGATTAGTTGAGATAGAGAGTTGTTGGCGAATAGTTTTTAAGAAAAGATTGCTAAAAATTGAATTGAAGTAAGTTTTTAGAAACTCTTAAAGATGCTCATCTCCAAGAGTTTTTCTAAATCTCACTCTCTAAATCATCATTTGGAGAGTCATTTGCATAAATTTTGTTTACTATATCTTTGCACTCTTGAACAATTTTTCTACACCTTTGTATTCATTCTAGAGAGTTATTCTCATTTTCTATCTTTTCTAGCGAGAAATCTAGAGTAGAAGATGACTACTCCCTCCGTCCCTAAATAAGTGTTGCTTCGCTTTCCGAAAAATAAATACCGACAATTTTAATAAACTAATAGACATGCACGTGCGGCACACACGTGCCAACATAACTGATGTCCTAGTGAAATGATAATATTTTTTTAAACAATAATAATAATGATGTACAAATGACTCATATTTGATAACTTCGGTAACCATGTTATACCTTCAAGCAAAACAAGGGCTGAAATGAGTCCATACATTCCCTTTTGACGATTCTACTTGATACCTTCTCGGTAACCATGTTACACGTTCAAGCAAAACAAGGTCTGAAATGAGTCCATACATTCCGTTTTTGACGATTCTACTTGATACCTTCTTTGCTCTTGCTCTAGTTGCTTTCTTGAAATTCTCTTGCTTTTAATTCAGCTCACTACATAGGCTTCAAGATAAAAAAATTGATTACCAATTTGCCACAGCTTTTGTGTTTGTTCAAACAATTTACAATTTCACAACATTCTAGCATAACACATAAAAATAGTGTTTAATATGGATTAAAGGGCCCAATCAAGGGTTAATTCATTGCACCATGTTAGTATTGTCTAATGGAAAATGATTTGAGCCTTCACAGGATAAGACACCAATAGTTACTATCAGACCTCAATTTTTATCCAAGACAGAGAAGCTAAGGAACTCACCCCTCAAGCAGATGGTGCTACTCAGCCCTGGTGAATCTTGTAGGCTCAAACTTTGCATCGATATTGGAACTGTAATTTGTCGTGGACAAAATGGTCACAAACTACTACTTAGGATTGATGAAATAGTATTTCTCTTTTTCTAGTGATCTATCAAGCTATAAACTGGAAACACTTTGTGCAAGGGACATTAAATTGGATATAAGAAGCAGAATTTTGAACCACCTAAAATTACCTTGTTGAAGAGAAAAAAATATCCAATAGATACCCTCATTCTATCATTGGCTTGTTTCCCTGTTCCATCTCCACCTCAACAATCTATCACTGAATCTCATAGCAGACCAACATTGAGAGGGAGAGATTATGTACACTGGCCTTTTAAGGCCAAAACAAATATGAATTTAACCTTGGTAAGACAATTATCCAAAGCCAGGAAGAATTAAAGTAAACAACATATATTCACCAAATTTGATCTCAAGCCAAGGAGAATAAGCTTAGGAAATAAATTAAGATGGTATTCAGTGAAAGTGACAAAATATACATGCACAGCCTAATCGCATACTATTCAATAATGAATTTGAAAGTATCTGTTTGACACACGTGTCCATAAAATGGTTCATTCGTAAAGTAGGAAATACAGTGAAATTTTGAGAAATAATAATACACATTCGCAAGACTTCATATAATAAGAATGTGTATTTGCCTTAGGAGTTGGCTGTCAATTAATATAATGGATGGATGACAAAAATTTAGGCAGAAATAATCTGTATTTTCAAGAAGAGTTGGCTGCTGAGCACCAACACCATATTAACATTCATATCCCATGTCAACCCACAACTAATTTTCTTTCTTATAAAAAGGCCTATTTATCAAGTTGCATAACTCTTCGGATCATGAGTAGACTATGCAATTTCATGAAATACTCAGATGTTCCACTATAGTACTGGTTTTACAACATAGCCTGCTCTTGCCTTACTGCACGCACCAACTCCAAGATCAGTAACCCCATTAATTAGAACAATCCATATATAAGCCGGCACAACTATAAGCTTATATTCGCATCTTAAGTCTGTTGCCATAGGACTGAATGATCTTGCCATTGTCTTGGCCGTCAAGGTGAACTCAAGATATTGTTGTAGAATGGTAAGAATGGTGTTGGAGATACCTGTAAGCGAGTGAACATTTAATCATGTTTTTAATCTTACTCTTGTGTCGAATTGTTTCAGGTTGCTGTCTATTGTGAAATAATTATTGCAGGAGCAAGCATTTTCCTTATATAGTTGACATCAATAACCACAACCACCACGTATATTATTAAAGACAAAAAAATCAACACCAAAATGCATCTGAATACCTTGGCACCATTGCTAAGAGGAAGCCTAAAAATGGCTACATATATAGGGGTAGCTTACTGTTAGAGTCATGTCTGGTTTCCAGCTGCCCCCATCTCTCTAAATCTTTCATCTGCCATTTTATTCACATTCTTGTCATCAGAAAAAGAATTATGGAGGCAGTCTTACATTTTATATATAGAATTTTGCAAACATAAAATTGTTTCTAGAACTTTTAAGTCGGTCTAGCATATTAAAATATAGTTGTGAAATCACAATCTCCTCACCTATGCATCCTTGGTCTGATCAAGATTCCTCGTTAGTTCTCATGTTGCTCTCTTACCAAATATGCTAAACAGAAAGGTAAAATATGCTTACTCTGGTGACGTGTGAGTGCTGCAAGGGCTAGTCATAGGCTCATAGCATGAACCGGCCAGTAAACTTAAATATCAATAAAGTTTAATTGCAAGCAAATGTATCACAAAAAGTTAATAAGGGCCCTAATAATTATTTGGCATGAATTACCTTTGAAGCAAGACCTTGTTCATTCTGATGTTTGAAGTCAGTGGCAATCAAGGTTATGCTCACCCGCATGGACATAACTATTTAAATAAGCATTTTCCAGTAAATCCCTAATGACCAAGTAAATCACATGTCAAGATTGAAAGCGTTTTCCAGTAAATCATAGTATATAGGAGCCATTTTATGTACATTGACTATGCTATTGATACAAACTAAAGCAAGGCTTGTGCATTTTGTGATGAGTCTCCAGTAAATCATAGTATATAGGAGCCATTTTATGTACATTGACTATGCTATTGATACAAACTAAAGCAAAGCTTGTGCATTTTGTGATGAGTCTATGATAGCACCAAAAATATGATTGGCATTTGGATGAACAAGGTCGTATATTATTTCAGCAACAACGTTTACCTGATATACAACAAAAATCTCAGTAGCTGTAATTCCTTAACCTGCACATGATACATAATACCACAGAAGTTGAACATGAAAGTTGCATTAGCTTTCAAAAATATCAAAGAGCCCCCCAAAGTCAAATGCAAGTGTGCAAGGTGAGCTCATGCCTACTTCAGGGAAAAAAGAATGAAGTTTAATGTGTGTAATCTTATGAAACAGAAAGTTCCCACATGGTTAATGGAAATTATACTGATATGAATGGATACCCATGCCTTGAAATTACAAGAACTGGTTCAAGAAAAAAAAAGTACACCATAGGAATCAGATTAATCTGTAGTGTAAAACACTGGTGTGATGGAGACAAAGAGCACTACATTGTTTACCTGACAGGGAACCAGATGGCTAAAAATCCATCCCTTGCCTCCGCTGCATCAATGGAATAGTACACTGACAATTCAAAGATTAATTTAGTTAGCTGTGCAGTAAACATTTATCGATCCCTAGTCCAGACTTAGCATCCAACCATATATAAACACACACGAGACATTGAGACAAAATTATGATTGCATCTACACAAGCAGGAAAAGTACACAAAGGGAAGATGGAGGAAGGCAGAGGCTTGTCTCACAAACACATACATGAACAGCACGCGCGACAGCTGCGACAAACAATTCACAAACACAAAACAGAAAATTCAGGTTTCCATCAGGCAGGCGACTTGGGCAGCGGCGGTGGCCGGTGGCGCCATGACCTATAAGTGAGGTTAATTGACCTTGATCTGGAGACGGCGTTATGGTGGCTCGAAGCCGTAGTCTATATCTATATCTATACCTAATAATAAAGAGGCCAAACTTTCAGCCAATTTTTTTTGTCCATCAATTTTTGGTCCAACTTTTTTATTCTACCGCGAGTCCATATGCCAAACGACTATTGTCGAATAAAATACGATATACACAGTCAGTATTTACGTCGGATTGGAAAGCAAACATGTGTTCGTTCGGCCCTTTCCTAACTCCTTTTTGATTTACGTGGGATTGGAAAGCATGTGTCCGTTCGGCCCTTTCCCAATTCCTTTTTGTTTTTCTATTTTTTCCACTGTTAGTTCGGTAATTTTTTGTTTCTTTTTCCCTTCCATTTACTTTTATAAATAGTATAAATAAATAATAGACCTAATTGATAACATGTACCTGCACAATTAAAAAATCAATCTAGGTACTAGCCGGATTTAGTTGTTTTTTTTTCGTTATCGTATGTCCTGCAGCTGTATTTATTTTGAGTTCGCGTTCCACCCGTGTGCATCCTTTTCTGCTAGAAATCTGGTATAAACCTAATTCGTCGGCATGCACAGCCTCTTAGGTGCAAGCCCATACACGCCCCCACCCAGGGCAAGCGAGCAGCAGCGCACAGACATCGGCGAGGTAGAACTTCGACTGCGGGCCATAGGAAGCAAGGGCGAGGTGGCTTCGGCCGTAAGACACAAGCTACAAGGGCGAGGTCAAGCTCTAGCACAACGACCATGTGGAGCTGTGCAAGGTGCGGGCTGTGACAACGACATAGAGCGTGGGTTCACCAACAGTAGCGAGGTGGAGCTCGGCTGCGGGCCACTGTCGCGAGGGCGGGATGCAGCTCACCTGCAAGATACAAGCCACAAGGAAGAGGGGGAGCTAGAGCGTGATGGTGACGTGGAGCACAAGTACCAGTCGCAGGCCGAATGACAGAGTGAGCCCACCGATGACGGTGAGGTGGAGCTCAACCGTAAGCCACATGCTATGAGGGTGAGGCCAAGCTTGGCTGCAGGACACAGGCCGTGAGGACAAGGTTTGGTGGTCGAGCACGATGAAGATACAAAGCTCAGGCGTTGGGCGCGGGCAGCGGCGTTGATGAGGCGGAACTCGGCCACAGGCCACAAACCATGAATCGTGATAGAACTTTGGTGAGGAATAGAGGAAACATGTGTGTCAGCGTCTGAATGAAAAGATGAGGTGGAGATAGAACATGAATATAGAAGTAAAATATCCGAGAAAAATGAATGAAGAAAAATCGTACTATCCACGTTTTTAAACCTCTTTTTTCTTAAAAAAACTTACACACGTTAGTTATGCACTAAAAAAATATTATAACAAACTTAGCCAATGAGAAAAATGTTATAACAAAAATTACTATAGATGAGTTTAATACCAAGATAAATTCAAAATTATGATGATCACACAATAAATGGTCGTTCCGTAGCAACGTATGGACATATTTTCTAGTTGTAGATGACTCGGAGGAGGTCTTGAGAAGGCGAGGTTTTCTTCGTGCATATACCTAGGGCTTGGGCATGGACGCAGATCAGGACGGAGGGTTGGGCGGCGCAAAGGAAAGCACCGTGATTAGCCCTGGCCGCCTGGAGGTGTGCGTTTGTTTTTTGTAGAAAAAATAGCCATGAGGTGTACGTGCAGGTGTTGGCCTCGTGTGGGACTGGGTAGGCGGGTAGGAAATTCAACGGTGAAAAAAAACACGAGAATAGCATAACCACAAGAGAGATTTTTTTTTTTCCGAGATCGCGACTTCACGCGTATTTCATTAAGAAGAAGAGCCAAAAGAATGGCTTACAAGATACCGTTACAAACCACCAAGCTGATGGCACAAGAGCTAAAGCCAAAAGGGAAAAAGAAAGAGCTGTGAAGGGAAAGAGCCCACAACCCCAGTACCCCACTACCCACAACCTGTGAGAAAAAAGATACATCGACACAAAGGTCACAATAGCAGCAAGAAACCTTGGCGGCAAAGCATCCGCAAGGTCAGAGGCCCACATGCATCCGATAGCAAAGTATCTGCCAGAGAGTGGACTAAGGACAGCGACGGCGGCAAAGTATCCGCAAAGTGAGAGACCCAAATAGATTCGGCAGCCAAGTATCTGCCGAAGGTCAGGGCGGCAAAGTATCCGCAAAGTGAGAGGCCCAAATAGACTCGGCAACCAAGTATCTGCCGGAGGTAAAGGGCAACGACGGCGGCAAAGTATCCGCAAGGAGATAGGTCCATACCAACCTAGCAGCAAAGTATCTGCCAGAAGGGGGCCAAAGACAGCACAACAAAGCATCTGCTACTGCTAGAGACCAAACGATGGTGACTCAGCCAAACACTCTGATACGGCATACCACTGTGAAGAAACATGAAGCACACACAGGAATGACAAGGGGCAGAGCCAAGTGAAGAGGTGGAAGGAGCACAACAACGATGCCTTCAGGAAGGAGAGTGTTACATGTTTACAAACTCGGCCCACCTGTCATATCATGGTGGGTGATTTAGACGCATTCGATCCTATTTTAAAGTAGATCTAACGGACAAGAATTAGAGTGGAGATCAGGATGAGAGACTATTTTCAATTCCTTCGCTCTTTTATAGATACTAGTTAACATGCACGTTAGTTACGCACGTGCACGGAAGACATATTTTATTTTTATTCGTCATTTCTTATATAGCTCCCCTTATAATTTTATCCTAGTTTTTCTACTTTTTTTCAAACCAACATCTTTTTACTTGTATTTATAAGTCTTGTTGAATATTCTTTTATCTATGGGTTTTATTGAATATAAATTATTTATGTCCCTTTTTTGTTTTGTTTAATTTTTGCAACTGATTTTGTTTTTTTGCGAGTAACCATCCAAAGAATTTGACCCCTGGCGTGGCATAGCAAAATTTTTCCATATGAAATTGTAAGCTCCGCGTGTATCTTCACCTCTCATTGAGACTGTAAATCATTCCTGACAACCATTGATTACTGTCTACGTAGAAGCAGGTTCTATCATCGTTGTTATCAGTCAGGGAGACATCCTGTAGTAACTATTCTTGTCTTTTAGTTCTTCCGCTACCAGATTGTAGCATATTTGAATTTAAATACAATGTCATATTAACCTAGGATGCTTATTAAGGGAAGAAAAATCTAATAACACGCTAACAAAAAATAGTTTACTAACTGTAAGTAATGTTAGTGGAAATATATTTTCAGAGAAATATTATTATTACTTAAGAATCTGTTCTTATTTTATTGTATTGCTTTTGTGACAATACTTTATTTATGGAATGTCTTTGTTTGCTAAATTATGATATTTTTGTGCTTGTAGTTTTGGGAAAATATCTTGTCTTCATGTATTTTCATCTAGACCATTTTCAATTCATTTTTATATTGACAATAGATATATTTCATCTACATAATGTTTAACTTTTAGATCGGTGCATTTTTTATGATGAAACATATATGAGAATGCTAACATGCATATCGTGATATATTTTTAAAAATTAATATTTATAGTACATAATTAGTATCACATGAAAGTCTTTAAATCTAGCTTTTTAACAAATTTATTTGAAGATTTAAATGTTGCACGTATTTTATAAATTGGGTACGTCAAACTTATGGCACGAAAATCTAAAATGATAGTTAACTTGGGATGGAGGGAGTACTGTGATGTTTGGATGAGTTCGCCAATTAGTGTTACCTAGTCGTTCTCCGACTTCTTGATGAACTGTAGATAACGACCTGGCGTAGGGTAGAAACATGAGTGATCCAAAACGACAGTTAACTTGGGACGGAGGGAGTACTGCGACGTCTAGATGAGTTTGTCGGTTGGCGTCACTCGGTCATTCTCTGACTTGTTGATGAACTATAGATGCCAACTTTGGTGCAGGGCACGAACACGAGTGTGATTAGGCATGAAAAAACATATAGTAGATCTGTGAATACGTGGAATAACAGCATTGTACTTATGACCAAAGGTGGTGGCAAGCCAAGCAGTGATGCCGGCCAAGGAGACGCTTGATGGTCAACATTTTCTTTTTTTCTGGAATAACTAATAGCTAGGGTTGTAGACATATTTACATGAGATTAAATCTTCAATATTTTATATATAGAGAGAGAGAGACGTGAATATTATTTTTTTGCAAGAAAAGACATGAGGATTTTGGACTACAGTAAGAGGACATACATGAGATTGAATCTTTTAATATTTTTTTTATATAATAGAGCAGAGAAGGATTGAATCTTTAATATATTTTTATATGGGAACAGGAGTACGTGATGATTCAGTAGTACGGCAATAGAAGGATTACGTGAGGCCCCTGGTTTTGTTTGATCGGTGGAATTTATTATTTTTTGAGAGCAATAATTGGTGGAAAAGTGGGTATCGTGGGTAGCTAGGAATTTTGGTAAAAATAAACAAGAGGGAGCGTCACACACGAGAGAAACACGTGTCAATGTTTACAAGTTTACAAACTAGGTCCACATATCATAATATAGTGGGTAATTTAGATATGTTGGATCCAATCTTAATGTAGATCTAATGGATAAAAATTGAGGTGGATATGAGAGATGAGGGTGAAAGTCTATTTATAATTTCTTCGCTCTTTTATAGTATAATAGATATAGATAATAAATATCATTATCATAATTAGTATCATTGGACAGATCTTTGATCTAGTTTTTTAATAAAATTATTTGAAGATATAAATATTACACGTATTTTCTACAAATTAAGTCAAACTTCTGGTACGTATCCCACGATGACACTTATTTAGGGATGGAGAGAGTATGTTTAGATAATCTTTTTTTTAAATCATGTTTAGATAACTATTTAAAGAAGTTGTTGGAGGTTTTTTTTTCACGAGAATCTCTGTTCACTATTAGGAAGAGACCTAGCATTCACGGACCCGAAAGAGCCCACGGGCAGCCACGGTGTCTGGAATTTAGGCCCAGTATCAATTTCTGCCCACAATCGCAGCCCACGTATCAAAAACCCTAGGTATCAAGTCCAGCGTCAACAGGCCAACAGTTACGACCACACCGGTGTGCCACCGCACGCCGCCGCACCCTCGCCGGCCGCGCCCCGACATTCTACCGCGCTCCCTCCCCTGTACCTCTGTCCATTCTACCACCGCAATAGTTGCTGCGCCTCCTCATCGGCGACCTTGCCTTGCCACCGGCGACAGGTCCTCCTTCGAACCCAAGTCTTCTCTCGTCGAGAGACGTCGCGCTCCTCCTCCTTCCGCCATCTGCTAGAGCTGGTATTGACTGCGCTACCTTAGATTGGTTGCGTCTATTTCTTGTGTCGTTTGCAAGTAAACCTCGCCTTACCTGTGCTTGTTGTTCTTTCGGACACCGTGCTAGGCTAGCCTAGCGACTAGTCCAGCCTAGGCTAGCCTAGGCGATGCTAGGCGTTTTGCTAGGCGATGGCTAATACATGTATATGTACATTTTTTGAGCAGAATACATGTATATATACTTAAAAGAAAAGAAAAAAAAAGATAAGATCAGTGGTCATGGAATGGGGAGAAAGATAAAAAAAAGCCCATTAACGGCCCAACTCACCCACAGGCCACCACAAGTCACAACCCTAGACCTTTCCCCGGCTCCTTCCTCCCGACGCCTGCTTGCCCGAGCCGCCGCTCTCCTGCGCCGCTCGCCCGTCCTCATCGCGCCGCCTTCTCCTTTCGCCTCCTCCCACCCCGCCGCCGCCCGCGCACCGCCAGCACCCACCGCCGCCCGCGCACACGCCAGCGCCCGCCGCTGCCCGCGCCTGCGCTCGCCGCCGCCCGCGCGCGCCCTCCGTCGCCCGCACAAGCCCGCGCGAGCGCCCGCCGCCGCCCGCAGCTCCTCCTCCCCACCGGCGACCTCTGCTAAGCACTCCTCCACCCCCACCGGCGCCGCCGACGAGCCGCCGCCGCCGCCTACCCCCATAGGCGAGGCGGACACCCTTCGACTACGGATTAGGCGCGCCTAGGCGAGCCCTAATCGTCGATTTTCAAAACTTTGATTTTTCTTAACCCGGCTTTCCCTCGATTGCTGCGTGAAGTTGGGAGATGAGGAAGCTCAAGTTCCATGAGCAGAAGCTTCTCAAGAAGACCAATTTCTTGGAGTACAAGAGGGAGGGCGGCCACCGCGAGGCGCTCGTCACACAGCGCTACGGCCTCGTCGAGAGGGACGACTACAAGAAGTGGGTTTTTTATTTTTCATGTCCCCACTCTCTCCTGCTTACCTGTTCAATCAGCTCTGTGGTTTGTGTTGAATCAGTAGTAGGATTGCTTTATGCTGATCTCTAATCGAAGCATTTGATCAAGGATACATTGAAATTTTCGGACTGTTGGGTGGCAGGTACAACGGGATATGCTTAATGGTACAGAAGCTTGTTAACATCATAAAGCAGATGGACCCAAGAGACCCTTTCAGAATCGAGATGACAGACATGCTTCTTGATAAGCTGTAAGAATGCTAGTCCACTTTATTTGATCGTGAGATTGTATATACCATTGATTATGCAAATTTTGAGCTGGACTATGAAGGTCATGGACTCATGGTTACCTTACAATTTGCCTCCTGTGTATCTATTGATTGTATTGTTGACTGTTAACAGTATGAACTTCACCTGTATCTGTGTGTAGTGTGTCAACGAAGGGCAGTTATTATATGCATATAGTCTAAACTAGACTACTGTTTCCTTTACTACCTCTCATATTAGGGATAATTTTATGAATTGCATTCTTAAGTCCTGCGTTTTTCTTGTGATGAAACCGAATTGTTTGACTTGTTGCTCCAAACTTACTGCCATGTAGATGTGCAAAGATTGCTTGGATATCTGAAATCAAGATATTCTTTTTTTTTTTATTTTATTCTGCCTATGTCTGGTCATATGATCCAATATTGAGCTTCACTTGTGGTAGCACTATCAACATTTTTACATCTGCATTGGGCTTGATTGCCATTGGCCATCATCTGTACTAGTACTTCTTCCTTGAACACATCAATGGATCAATTTTTTTTTTTCCAGAAACCATTACTCTCATTTCCAGACTCTTCAGCATGGGTCACGAAACATGCAATGATTTTGTTTTCCTGAATTGTCGTTGAACTCTAAACCTATTTCATTTTGACTAAATCGTAATCATATAATGTCATACTCATCAGATCTCTAGTATTCTGATGTTTTTTTTTTTAATTTGTCATACTTACTTTTTCTGGTCTGATGGAGCTACTTAAATTTCAGGTATAATATGGGTGTAATTTCAACAAAAGAGAGCTTGATAAAGTGTGAGAAACTTTCAGTGAGCGCCTTCTGCAGGTCTCCCCCTCCCTCTCCATCTCTCCTCCCATGTTTTTTTTTTTTTTTTTTTGGTAGTATGTTGCATACTATTGGTCATTGTACAATTTTTTTTTCTTGACTAAGGTCTGACTGTGGTTGCATAGTAATAGTAGAAGTAAGAAACAATATGACATATGCAGGTCTATTTACCTTCCTTTACTCAATTATTGCAGGCGGAGACTTGCAACAGTTATGGTGAAGCTCAAGTTTGCAGAGCACCTTAAAGGAGGCTGTGACATACATCGAACAGGGGCATGTGCGTGTTGGTCCAGAGACAGTCACAGATCCAGCCTTTCTTGTGACCAGAAACATGGAGGACTTCATCACTTGGGTCGATTCCTCAAAGATCAAGAGGAAGGTCATGGAGTACAACGACGCATTGGATGATTTTGATGCCATGTTCTGAGAAAATCATTCTGCAGAAATTTTCTGTGCCGAGCAGTATAATCTTAGGCCAGTCACATATGGCTTTTTCTGAACAAAATCTGTGGCAGTTGTTTTCTGCAGGGCTACTTGCATTTGCATTGCAGATGTGATGTAATTTTGTGGTTGGTTAAAGGCATATTATAATTTTTATCTGATGTAGTTGTGCAATTGTCTTCTTTCTGCAGTGCATTTGTGCTTGCCGGCATTATTATATCTAGAGATTAATTTAGTGCCACCATTTCAATAGATCCTTAATAAGGGCAGCAGCAACGCCGGCTGTTACTACCACAGGCTCATAGCCAGCGTTCTCCTAACAGATAGAAGGTAAACATACCGTCTAAACAGTATTCGTGCTAAATTAGTACCAGATAGTTAAGTAAGGCGGTTCTGATTTCTGAACATTGTGCCGCACCTGCACGACAGACTGACTTAAATCACGCTCTTGTGAACTTTGATTTTGAGTTTATAAGATTATCACAATTATAGAACACAATGCAGCGAGCTTTGCCTAACAGAATGACTCCAAACCTTCGGTCGTACAAGATTCCATTATGTCATCGAACTTTAAAATGTTGTATGCCAGAAAACAGACAGTTCAAACATTCATGTGGTCAAATGCAGATACGAACTTGAAAGCTCGTAGGATAAGGGATAACCGTGATCATTTTGTGTGATCATTTTGTGTGCCCTCACCCTGTAATTGAGCTTACGAAACAATAGTTTCACAAATTCCAGGCTTCATCGAAAGCCAAACACTTCTTTTCTTATCATTTCAGAGTCTGTTTCGGTAAGGGTGCTGCCCCAGGTATATATGTGGACTTGAATCCCAATCTCCTCTATCAGAAACTCAGAAAGCCCAAACAGAGGTATCAGACTATCTATATTGTACATATTGATTCAGTTTGGTCAATATATCTCAGGATGTACTGTTTCCTATATAAACATATGGAAACGATAAGGACACATACAACAAAGTGGATGGCTTGATAATGGTGGATTTACATCAGCCGTATGTCATTGTTCATCAACTAGGGGGGGGTCCTGGAGCCCAGAGCTCTTGAAAGTTCTCTAATGATGACAGATTTCTCCTTTGCTTCTTTATCACCTTCAAAATGCCATTTTCGGGACATTTCTTCAGCCTGCAGTTACAATACATGGAATGGTCCGTCATATTGTCACAGACCCACAATAATCCACAGTTGACAGCCCCAGAGGAAACTTGATCAAAACTGAAGTACAATGTGCTGAAGGGAGAATACAATAAGCAACGGTTTAGCTGGAACAAGAATAGCAAGAGAAGTCACTTACCCAGCTTCGTAATGGAGCTATTTGTTCTTTAATCATATTAGCTCGTGGCTGCAGTGCATCTTTTCCTTTAGTTTTAACATCATCCACCTGAAAGGAGAAACAAGAGTTGTTTCAGAGGTGCTACTTGACACTTGAATTTTTTATCCTGAATATAGGAGGTTTCATCTTTTTCATTGCTCTTTCAGTTAATTATTGAGTTAATATCAGATGTTCAACAGTTTGGTATATAACTCATTCTGTACACGACATGGAAGAACTCAAATTTAGCTAGTTTACACAAGTATAATGGCAGAGCAGAAACTTGATTTATCACTGCATTATCTGTTTCAGATTTCAATTTCTTAGACAACGTTGCACTTAACCTTAACAGCCTCAAGGCTAACGTCCAAAGTTTCAACACATAAATACATCCACAGCTTATTTCAACAATAAACCTGCGCAAACTATTTCCAACATGAATTTATTAGCTAGGCCCCCACTGGTGACACAGAACTTTTCTGTTCGGCAGATAGCTCAGATCTTATTTTCAAAAACTGAATTTCACTTTTCATGGCAAACAGAACATAGTTTAGCAAGGGCTGCTATGCACCTATGCCCCTATGCCCTATTGCCACTCAGGGCAAGGAGGATGTTACTTAAAGGATTAAATAATAAGAAAGTTCCACATTGACTCTGCATGATTATGGATCACTAAAAAATGCTAAAGGACTCATTTTTCACATCCCTGTGCAACGAGAGTTTGTAGCATACATAGAACCATAGAAATCAGCAATTTCCAAATGAAGAGAGCAACATTAAAGAACAAAACTACTAAAGGTAGAAAGACACAAGAACTAACTAGGAATCAAGAGATAACAATGAATGACAACAACAAAACCCTAACACAACTCAATTGAGTTTAAACAAAGCAAATGAAGAGTATGCTCTACCCTCTAGGCACAAGCTTAGCATTATTATTTAAATTCTGGTAAAAGTTCCTACATTCCCTCAGATATGTTGTTGAGATTACATGACTTACTGAATGCAACTGTAGCTTATCTGCTTTCTGTATACAACATCACAGCTGTTGCTCCACCAAACACCAAAAAAGTTGCAGCGATGAATGCCTTCCCAACTGTAACAATCCAAAATGAGAACAGATCTTCAAGAACAGTTGAACTAGAATATTTGAGGCAAGAAAACATACTCTGTGAGTATCCAGCAATTACAGCTTTCAACTTCTCAGGGTCCATGGGAGGTGGGGTCCTATCTCGCCGCCTTTCATTGGCTGTTGATGCCAAGTAGTTAGGTTGTTCGCTCGGAAGCTGCCATCTGTAACATAAAAAAGTGAAAACACATTATCAAGTTGAAACCACAAGTAGGTCATAGGATGCATGAGCAAAAGGAATACTTGCATATCAATTTGGAAGTTGGAACTACAACAAATACTTAAATGCTATAAATTAGGAAAAAAAACTTCTTTACAGATCCTGTAGAAACGCATGGTAAATAATAAGTCACCCACAACTTAGCATCCAAGCTTCAGCTGTTATACGCTCCATTCACATATTTGTATTTATATGCATCTGTGTAACCACCTGTTATGGACGTCGTTAGGGCTGCGTGGTTGCAAGGGAGCGGCGGCGTTGGCGTGAACAGTACCCGCACTACAGTACCCGCGGGTACTGTTCACAGGGTGGCAGCTGTGAGAGAGAGAGAGAGAGCGGAGGCTAGGGTTTTGGGTTAGAACGCCGGCCGCGGGGGCTCTGCCCACGGCCGGCAAGAGAGAAGGGATTTTCTTCTAATCTCTTGCTTGATTAGATTGATACATCTCCTCTCATTATATAGAGAGGGTTGACTTGGCCCCTAAACAAGCGACTAATTAACCCTAATGGGCTAAGGCCCAATAGGCCCTTGACTTCTCTCGACACTACACCCCATTTGGACATGCAGCTCGCCCCGAGCTGCAACCTAACGATGACTCCACTAGACGCAAACCCAACACCTAAGAACAAGCCTTTTACATCTCGGCTTATTTTGAATAAACTGCGACTCTTTATTTTTGACTCCTGAAGATACGGTGGATACCCTCCGCGAGCTGGACCTGCACGTATGTAGCCGCTGGATCCCATGGAGACCATCAAACGAGAGGGGTGCACGGGTACGACCATCGACTTAGTCGCGACAAATGGACAGCGACAGCGGAGACGCCCGCGCGGTGGCCGGTAGCGGAAAGCGGAGGCGCTAGGCAGTGTGTCCTCGCGGTGCCAAGGAAGGGAGTGGCTCCCCCTACCGCCGCTGCTATAGAGTTGGAGGTCGCTGCCCCGCAGAAAAATAGCATGCTCGCCACTCGTGGGCGCAACCGCGAGCCCAATATCCCCAACGCAGCGGACGAGGTGGGGTTCCTGTCGTTAGGGCTGCGTGGTTGCAAGGGAGCGGGCGGCGTTGGCGTGAACAGTACCCGCACTACAGTACCCGCACTGTTCATAGGGTGGCGGCTGTGAGAGAGAGAGAGAGCGGAGGCTAGGGTTTTGGGCGCTAGGAACGCCGGCCGCGGGGCTCTGCCCCACGGCCGGCAAGAGAGAAGGGATTTCCTTCTAATCTCTTGCTTGATTAGATTGATACATCACCTCTCATTATATAGAGAGGGGTTGACTTGGCCCCTAAGCAAGCGACTAATTAACCCTAATGGGCTAAGGCCCAATAGGCCCTTGACTCCTCTGACACCTCCCCTGATATTAATCATTATATCTAAGTTATAAATACTTTGCATCTCCTCACTTATGAATTTACAAGCGGACAGGTGAAGGAGAACACAACGTATAGAAGAGCATGAACACAATTTATGAAGAGCATTACCCCTCATATTCATAATTTTAAAGACAGGTATAGGAGTGTAACAGTGTGTCTGGTTTCTTGCTTGAAAGATAACAACTCAATTGATACACCAGATAATTTGAAGTGTGGTGGCCTTTAAAGTTATAATCAGGTTGAGAAACAAGTCCTAGCTCAGTCAGAACAGCTTCCAGCAGAGAGGCTGCCCACCCAGCCTCGAACCCCGATGCTCACAGGTTGCATGGTTACCTCCCTGAGAATATGTTTCAGCAAGTTTTCCATCTAGTCAGGGTTCAGTATTCCCTTACTCAAGATTCAAGACATAGCCAGCCAGCATGTCTTCTCTCCATAATCACATTTTTTTTATTAATAATTAAAAATACAAGTTAAATTCAGATGTAATCTGAAGTACTTTAAATCCCTATAGCTGTATCAGACTAACAAATAAAGACATTTTCTCACTGAGACCTGTGCTCACGATGAATTATACTAGCTAACTTTCTTTGAATATAGCAAATTCGTGTAGTGTAGTGTAGTTTTCTGCTTTTATCACACATGTTGGACATAAAACCAATAGATCAAATTATATATTTTGAACTGGCCCATACAAAATAGCATATAGATCAGTGCATAGGATGGTATAAATCTATTTGAATTCCATATGAAAGCAAAAAGCCTGTACATTGTGCATGATGTTGCTCCAGATGTCATTTTTTTCTGATAGTTACTTGCAGTCGTGCACAATTCCGCAGTATAAGAATTGCTTGTATCCAAGTTCCAAGCATGAAGCATGGATAATCATGTACAAATATAATCATTTCAGTACATACGCGTGCACGCGCGCACCCGCAATGCCAGAACTCAGAGAACTAGTCCGAACGACGAATTTCGAATTCGGGAAAAGGACGAGTGGAGAAGGACGTACCTTTTGGGGCCGAAGGTGGCCTGCGGCAGCGAGACGTAGGAGCGGAGCGGGTTGAGCGCGTCGGGGTGCAAGCCCGCAGCCTCGGCGCCGCCCGGCGGGAGGGCCCAGCGGGAGGACGCGGAGAGGGAGGCTTCGGCCGGGGGCGGCGTCCCCTTGATGGGCACGGAGTGGCGGAGGATCTCAGGTAGCACGTCGGGGGACGGCTGCGCCGCCGCCGACGCACCCCCGGGCGCCGAAGCGGAGGGCGGGATCTTCTCCGCGAGGCGGCCGACGGCGGTCTTTGACTCCTGGAGGAAGTACGCGCCCTCCTTGGCAGCGAGACGGCCGGCGAGGAAGCTCATGGATGGAGGGCAGCGCGTTTGGCCGGAGGTTCGGGCGGGCGCGGGCAATTGATCGAGCAGGTGGTCTGCGGCGAGGTTTGGATTTGGGTTTCTTCACAATTCCCCGTGCTTTTTGTAGCTGGTGTGATCGGTCGAGCGAGGTACACTGCGGCAGCTAACATAAGGAGTGACGTCGAGGGCAGCCGGCAGCGTGTTTGTATGACTGACTGTCTGTATCTGTGACGTTGCAGGTTTGAATTGCAGATTGCAGCTGCTTATTTTTCACTTTGTTTTTTTTTTATTATGTCACATACTCTACTAGTACTTCTCTTGAGTCTATATTCAACGGCGTAAAGGTTTATTAACTATATAAGTGTCCCATTTAGAGCTTTCTGCAATAATAATTACTTCTGGATAGTCCATCTATTGTGACAATTCACTTCATTCTCTTCAGCTTATTAGTCATTCGAACATTGTTTTTTTTCATAAAAAATCAGTTATTTTTAGCTTATCAGCTGATAAAACAGAGCCAATGTAATAAATGCCAATAATAAAGAACTCCCTTTGTACCCACAAGGTTTCACATTAAAACAAGTACTCACTGCTTGAATTTTGACAAAAAAGAAATATTGAAAGCTCGAAAGGAAACACATTGGACCATATAAAAATTCCCCGAGAAAAAAAAGGATTCTAGCATGAAACTAGAGGTATTATGTTTTTCTTCGACTAAATTAAGTTCTTTCCATTTGTTTATATATAAGAGATTGTTTGGATTCACTTTTTTAATAAGTAGTTGGATAGTGAGTTAAAAGTGCATATAAACTATTAGCAATTTTAAACTAAGGGAATTAATAGTTAGCAGCACACTAGCTAATAATTAGCCAATTTTTAGTGCTAATGGATCTAAAGAAGCCCTTGATATGAGTGTTGTGTACTTGTGTGTGCTGTACATGTACATCTTAAACGTATTCTTGAAAACAAAACTGAACTCCTGAAAGGAAATTCAGAAATAAGAAAAAGAACAAAAAAATAAAAGAATCGTGTCTAACCATGTCTTGGGAAGCAAGTCGTTGCAGCTAAGACTCCTTTCCTTTCTGCACGACTGATTACCAGCTTCTTAGCCTTGGTCAACAAGTCCATTCGCGACAACAGTCAGCTATTGCTTATCTTCTGATACTATATAGATTAACAAGCAATAGCTTCTTCAACTATCTAAGCATCATGAGTTATGCAAGACCGATCTTTAGCAGTAGGCATGAAGTAGGGAACACGTCAAATAAGACTCCCTAGAACTTTAACTATCCAACGGTCACCATACAAAATGCTTTCCAATAACTTTCATCACAACAGACATCAGGCAGTTCTGACCATGACAATGCGAATCACGAATCTGACTGAGTTCATTTTGCAGTTTCAGCCTTTCAGGGCATTGCCAAAGAAAATTTGGAAACCAAAGAAAAGAGTCAAAACATTAATATACAAGAGTGCCCTTGGATGAGCACATATAAAGCATGCACAAAAAGGAACATTTCTTTTTCGCTGATAATGAAAGCTTTCAGTTAACATAAACTAAAAACCTAACTATATACGTCTCTTATGGTACAATGAACAAAAGAATGGTAAAAAGGAGTCAAGATGCCACCTGGCTCCATCACACGATAGCAACAATGGAGATGGCAATACTTGGTTGGCAGAACTCTGGCAGCCTGGTTTGTTGAGTGCTAACCCGAGTAGAATTGAGGTACTCTTAAAAGATAAGAATGCTGTTGCTCAGTTTGGCCAGTATATTACTACCACAGTCAGAGTCAGCTACAGATGATGCACCTTCATTCACAGAATGGTTTAGTTGATCCAATAAAAAATATGGCAGCATTGTTTGTCCAGATGCAAAATTTAGTCCATGGTCCACTTCTTCCATCAAACATGAGACAAAAATTCAGCCAAATACTCCAAATCAAACATGATGCCTAGAAGTAGATCATGGCAGTAAGAGAAAGGATGAGCTAGTCAACTATATTGCTTCTCTGATACAAACAAGAGCTCAAACGCTGTATTTTCATTTTTATATTTTGATTCCTAGGTAGTTCAGGCCTTCAGGGGCAAACGATATATCCAGATCTCAGCTGAAGCATAAAAGAACTACCTTTGGCAATCTCATTTGTATAGTCTTTCTTCTGAAAAAGAAGTATCGGTATAGACACAAGAACCTATAAAAAATCTTAGTGCTCTGTTCTGCACATGCACTCTGGACATCGTGGATGTCTAAATATGCTTCTTGCAACAGGCCTCTCATGAACTTGCTTAGTTTGATGTATGAGTTTTCTTACTCTAGTTTCAAATTCATTCCACTCAATCGTGGCATTCTTCACAAGTATGCTGGCTAGCCGGCGCTTGTTTGGCCTTATTGTTGGAAGGTCCCCACCACCATAGTACATGCGGTAACCTTGAACAAGAGAAGAGAATTGACTTCCTGGGTCAGTCATAGCAAATGCATCGGCAGCTGCGCATGCAATGAAGTCCAGGGCTGCCAACTGCAAACCAGAGGAGCACAAAGAAATTTCAATTAAGCATAGCCATAGCTCACAAGATACTAACGTAAATTAGCAAATGTTACAACCATTTTCTCATCCATATCACTCTTGCAGTTACTGGTTTGCTGCTCATATGAATTAACTCTAAATTGAGAGCAGAAAATAAAATTAGCACTTCTGTTACTGGTTTGCTGTCCACATGAATTACCTCTAAATTGAGAGCAGAAAACAAAATTAGCACTTCCTGACATTTCACTGTTTAACCTCTATGTATGTGTTATGTGATTATGTCAGACTCAGCAGGCGTCCAGGCCCATTAGTGGTCTAATTGCCCAATTATCCTATATTATTTATATTTCCTTAAATAGTTTAGTTATTTCCTAAAATTAGGATCTCATAGGCTATATATTTGTAAACGTTGATTGATGGAGAATTAAGCAAGGAGTAATTATATTACTCGGCTTCCCTTAGGGAGCCGGAGTTTCCCCTAAAGCCCTAGCCGCACCCATCTTCTTCCTCCTTGCGCTGCAACCACGGCACCCAGCCGCCATTCCCAAGCGCGTACAGACCCCGCCCTCCAATTTCTCATCCCTACTCCCTGCGCCCTAATCCTGGTAGGGTTCGTAGCCCTATCAGTAGATGACAACAGTCTGAGGACATAATCTATTCAGACAATCTACAAACAAATAATCTGGTAGCTACTACCTGAATTTCTATTTGGGTGCTTACTTTCTATGCTTTCACATGCTAAAACTGTTTATATATCTTTTCTACCTAAATCAGAAATTTACCTGAGATGAGAAGTTCCTAAATGGTTCAAGCTCTGATGGAGACAGAAGGGTTTCTTTAGTTACTAAAGCAGGATAAAGACGACTTATGGCAGCCATCCTATCCTTCCCTCCATAAATCTCAGCACCTGCAATGTATATATTTGTGCTGCGCTTGAAACCAAGAGCAGCCAGCATAAGCACAGCCTCTTCAGGTGCAAGGGGGCATTTGCCTTCAGACCGTAAGAAAGCAGCAGAGGGCAACCTAACAAGATATGGTTCTGTCAGAAATGCTCGTTTATGAAAAAAATAGGCAGCAACAGATCAGTATTAGGATGCCATTTTTGTTTAGTATGGTTTATTGTCATGCATTGTACAACTGCAAACATACTTTGTCGTCTTCTTGATTTCTGACAGAACAGGAAAGTGAATTTGGCGATAAGCTTCTAGTTCGTCTTCCTCATCTTTGCCACCACCAAAGTAACACAATGAGTATGCAACCATATCAATCTCAAACCGAGATGAACAGCCAGATATTTGGATGCATCACTCTTGTTCACACTGGGGTCAGACTTGACGGCAAACTGTCCTAAAAGATTATCCTTCAAAGGCGATGACGAGGCCCTGTGGCCATGCAGCCTCTCTACAAGAACTGCACCAGTTTCTTGAATTTTGTGTACAAAGCGAAGAGCATGAAAATTACATCTGCATCGCAATCTCTGTGGAACAGTACCGATACAGTCAGAGCATGCACTTGACAATTTTCCTTATGGGAGGAACAGAACAAAGGGAAGAAAGCAGAACAGTAACCAATATTCATCTGTAGACTATCAGCACTGAATCATTCATATCTTGACAGTTCATCATATAAGTTAGACTAGAGTACTAAATGATTTTATAACACTGATGCCAAAATGTCCATTTCCTGTCCCAGTAAAAGTGTAAATGCATCAGAGTTAAATGTCAAATAATCATGCCTTGACAAATTATCAAGTAAGTTAAACTACCAAAATAACAATTTCCTATCTTAGTAAGAGTGTAAACAGTAAACACAATGTAGTGGGAAACAATTCAAGAAAATTAACAAACTCTGATATGCAGATAAACGGTATTTTTCTATGGCAACTCCTCCAGTAAAAAAAAGTAAGAATGTACGAAGTCTAGAACAGGTGCGGTTGAATATTTTTTTTATGACAAACCATATTTTTATGAATACATAAATAGATCAATAATGGTACTGCATAGTAGATTTATCTCAAAAAATACTTTCCTCCTGTCACAATTTCATTAGATTCTACAGATATGTCACAAATAAATTGGCAACCCAAATGATGTTAAAGAGAATATTTTAGTGTCCAAAATGAACTTACGTCACGTGTGAATAGTTAGAGTAATACCTGAAGGTCAGAAGGTATTGGGTCAAAAGATAAGCGATTGCCAAATCCTATAAAGTGAACAACTCTGTTTCTCAGTAAAATTGGCAGTATTTTTTTCACGTATAAACTGGGCTTTGCCTCTTTCATGACATCTGTATCATTAACCTACAGAGGAAAAGTTAAATAATAATGAACTCCAAGTTCAACTTTCTACCAATGTACTTTCTATAACCGACAAAACTGAGATTAGTTACTTACAACGCTACCAATCGCCTCCAAGTCTAATGACTGCAGCTCTACTGGAAGATCCTTTACAATCTGAATATCAGATTTCAGATATTTGATAAAATAATCCTCCTGATATATATCGCCAAACTGACTAAGATATTGAACTCAATTTGTCATTTATGGAGAATACAATAATCAGTTATTGAAATAAGCTATCTGAAACATTAAACATAAGACAGAGTTGTATTTTTAAAAAGTGTACCTTTTGTCCAGCCAAACATTACTGTACAAGAATTTTGGGAGGACAAGAGTTGCATTGAGCAACCGTGAGATTGTAACCGCATTGCAAATCTGTTAAATAGAAGAAGGAAAAAGAAGACTGAAATCAATGGCATAACTGCAAAACCAATTCATGAACCCAAAAAAAAATGAATTACTTCTCCAAGCAGATTTCCTAAGATTTGCCAGCAATGTTAAGGATGTTAGTAGATTACTGAACTACTCACCGCAACCCTTTGCTGGTTTATGCCACCATTTGCACTGATCATGATGTAGCCATTGCTTCCCTCTTCAATTACAAATAATAGATGTTAAAGAAACACAGCACTGAATCAAAAATATGCTGGAAATATGAAAAATAAGCCAATGCCACTATCAAGGTAAATGCACACCGATAGCATCAAGTAACATAAATCAGCAACTACCTGAGGCTTTCCAATCCCTTTGGTCAGAACACGGTCTCCACATAGTAGCATTTACTGGCTCTTCCCACAAATCCTTAGGTTCAGGCCTGGTCTCTGCCTAGGTAATTAGCATTACACATTATGTCATTACCAACGATATATTTCAATGTGCGTGTATGTGCAATATATGGCCAGTTTAGAATATATAAAGAGCATGTAGCTGCATTTATGAATGTTACCTCTGCCAAAGCATGTCCTGCCAAAGCAAGCAACCGGGTGAGCATAACCCTATGTGCCCTCTTCCCCTTAGTAGCAACAGCCACCTCTTCCTTAAAAAACATTCAGTAATAAAAATCATGCATCAGAAATAATGTACATAAACACCAAAAGAAGGCAACGGTTTCCATGGCACCCAAGAATTACATTATCATAATACTGCACTCTATCGATTTCTTTTAATAAGGCAAATTAGGATTTCAGGAGGTCTTTCAAGGTATACTTTGAGCATTAATTTATCGTACAATATAATATCAGTTACTATAAGGCCCAGATCATACTAAGAGACTAGTGACATATCAACCTATTGATGCATCTGTCTTAAACATGCAAATGTTCTGACAAATCAAAAATCAAAATAATATTGAACTTTGTTTTATTCTAAAACGCCCAACACTTTGAAATGGAGTGAGTATGGCTTTAGGTGCAAGATAACATCGTAATATCATGCCTTGAAGGCTTTGCTAATATTACTGGAGATTTAGCCTGTATTAAAAAGCAAGATGTAGAATTACAAAATTGCAACTGAACAATAGAATATTATTTTCTATGGCTAATTGACGACACATTAGTATTGCTTAAGAACACTCCTGCTCTCCCCCAGAGCAAAATAATTTACAAACCAAGGGAGATTGAGAAGTGGAAGTAAGAAATGGCTCAACCACTCTCTTGGCTAAGCTAACCCTTTGAACTGCTAGCTACGAAGTCATCACACCCTATATCAATAGCCCCAGCAACCTAATCACATCAACCTCACCGGACGGTAGCCACTAGACACTCATCAGTGAGTAAAGGAGGCCAACCACGGCATTACCAGAGTCAAGAGCGACGAATTGGCAGTGGCGGGCGCGCGGGGCGGGTGGCGCCTCAGCCGGAAGTGCGGGCGCGCCGAGGGGTCCTGAAGTCGGGAGAACATCCACCAGTTCATGACGAAGAAGAAGGCCACGAGGGCGCCCCAGACCAGCAGCCTGCGCGGGCGCCGCCACCCCCTCCGCTGCTGCAGCTGCCGCCGCCTCGCCCGCGGCAGCGCGGCGGCCGCCGGGGAGCTCGCCGCCGCCAGGAGCGGCAGCGGCGGGGGCGCCGCCGCCTCGGGCATTCCGGCGTTGGATTTGGATCTCGACGAGCGGGGTTCGGTGGGGAGCGAGCAGAGGAGCACGAGATGCCGGGTGGCTCGTCGGATCCCGCGATCGCCGTGCGATTAGTTTAAGCTGCAGTTTGATGGAAAGGTTAATTTTTTATTCGTCTGTGAGCTCGGCAGATCGGAGCAGAGGTAGCAGTCGTGGGGGAGAGCGGGAGTGGCAAGGAAGGAGGGGGAGGGAGCCGGGGCAGGCGGCGAGCCGAGGTCGGTCTCGGTCATGCGCGGCGCGCGTGCGGTTTTGGTTGCCCTTGGACAGTTGGACTCAAGAATTTTGCAAGTGTCAGCTGTCAGGTGAATGTATGCTGCAGTGTCTGTCGGCAATAACATAGGAGTACATCCTTTTTTTCATTTCAAGTACTCTCGCCATCTATAGAGTATGTCGTCCGGGAAGCGTGTTTATGAGGGATATACGGTTTTCCAACGATAAAATCCATGGGACAGAGGGAGTACTACGTACCTAAATTTGTTCTGGACTGAGTATTAGTTCAAATCTGTCTCAGACCAGCTCCATATGCCAATATGGCATGCTGATTTAATTCTAACATGAATTTTGACATATTGAGTTCAATATTTGAACTTACATGGTGGTGCATTTATTTTATATCCTAAACTTCCAAAATTATATATTGGAGCCCAAAACATAATATTCAGACAACACTAGATAACCAAAAATGCATGTTGGTAACATCAAACTTCCTAACTTCGAAATTACATTTTTAGACTTCAAACTTGCTACTCAGACACAATAGGTATAATTCAAATTGTCATTTTCTGACAAACCAACTATATGATTACTAGTTGCACACTTGGTATGTGGGGCCATCTGTAGCCCCTCATTCCCATCATTTTTCCCACTCCTTCTGTGTTATGGACATTGACTTCCGACTAAGGAACTAGGATTAAGCTTTCTTGTTAGGCTCATTTTTTTTTTTTTTCTTTTTCATGTTTCCTAAGCTTTTTTATTAGCTCTCACTCTAGCTATTATCTTCTTCTGTTTCCTATATTGATGGCATTTTTCAATATATCTCTCTCACCAGTAGGGGCTTGCCCTCCTGTTCTAAGTAAAAAAAACTCTCTTGTGCCACCGTAGCCGAAGCACTAGAGCCAACAACTAGAGCGCCTCTAAGCAGTGGAAGCAACACCATCGCTATGATCAAGCGATGATGGACAGTCTCTATGCACTCGCTTTCTATCCTCCACATGCCTATTGAGGTTGTCCACAACCAAGGGGTCATGGTGGCCATTTATGGACGAGCTAGGCTTTTCACTCTTGACTCTGGCGGCATCAAATCCACACTATGGCATGGTCCTGATATACAGTATTATCCAGACGCCATTTGACCAAGGATAGGGAGTTGAGACCATGACAAGAGGAAGTGGAGATGGAAATGAGAAAGAGAGATGACATGTGGGCTGCACAAAGGGATTAGGAAGGAGATGGGATTTATTAATGGCATGTGGGCCAACATGAAAGGTGCACTAGTTAGCATCCATGTAGGTGGTTTATTGAAAATAACTATAACTTAGACATCGTGTACCCTGAGCAATAAGTTTAAGGACATATATCTATAATTTTGAAAGTTAGAGATCTAGATGGCACCATCATTCAATTTTCTATATCTTGAGTGGCCTATTTAGTAAGTTTGGGCACCTATAGGTGTGTGGTTTCGGAAGTTTGAGGCCTAGATAGCACCACTATGCAAGTTAGATATTAGACCCACCATATAGATCCATGTGAACACTCGAGTCACATACCATGTGTATGTAGCGGGTCAACCTGTTTGATAAGTACTGAATCCCACTACTACAAAATTGATTTTGCATGACGCTACTATTTTATTAACCGTGGCGGTTATAAAATCTAAACACCACAGTTAATACAGGGCATTTACGGAGACTGATAGTTTTTATTTACCGAGGCGGTTAATAATAACCGCCCACGGTAAATCATGGATTAACCGTGGTTGTTGTTTGTAAGTCAACCGTCACGGTTAATGGTTGCAAAAAAAAAAAATTCATAACTTTTTCATATGAGGTTGGATAAGGACAAACTTTATATCAAAATTGTAGCTCTCGATGAGATATACAACTTTGTAGTTAAAACTTTTTGAATTGAATCTGTTTAGGGTCCCAAAATATTGTTGTAAGTGTGTAGATTTTGAAATTTGAAATTTAAAATTATCAAATGATCTCAAATGTTGATATGGTCTATACAAAAGTTATAGTACTCAATAGAATCTACAATTTTGTAGTTGAAAAGTTTTTAATTTGAAAATGTTTAAAGCCCCAAATATGTATTTGAAAGTTATAGATTTTAAAATTTAAATTTTTGATTTCCTAAATGATTCCAAATATTGACATAGTTAATACAAAAGTTATAGTGGTCGATCTGAGCTATATCTTTGATATTGATAAGTTTTTGATTTAAAGTATTTTAGAGTTTTAAATATGTGTTGGAACTTCACATGTCTTAAAACTCAATTTGTTTAAATTTTCAAACAACCTCCGATGGAGATACATTCTATACTAAAATTGTAGTATTTTATAAGATTTAAAACTTTATAGTTCAAAGTTTTTTCATTTGAGTTTATTTAGTAGCTAAAATATGTAATATAAGATTATAAAATATTAATATATAAACATAGCGTATTATATATAGATATGAAAAAGTGACTGGTGTAGTGGTAAGGCTTACTAGTGTTGAGTGTGAGGTCACTAGTTTGATTCCTCAAAGTTGCAATATTTTTAGGTTTTTTGATTTTATGGACTCGATTAACCGTGGCGGTTATTTTAAAAACCACCACGGTAAATACGATTAACCATGACGGTTGGCCTAAAACAACCGCCACGGTAAATCGATTAACCGTACCATGACCTATGCTTGGTATGGTTAAGAAAACCACCACGGTTAATAAGATTTAACCGTCACCGTTAAAAAACTGTACTAGTGTCCCGTGATAAGTTTAGGGACATAAAAATAAAAATGAAATATTTAGGATTTAGATGATGCTGTTTTCTAAGTTTAAAGACTGTTGATATATTTTACCCTTGTCCTATCTATCTATACTATAAAGGAGTGAAGGAATTGAAAAATATGTGTTACCCAAAACCATCTTACCCACCTTAGTTTTTATCCCTTGGATGTGCATCTAACGCATTTGATTAACTGTTCGTTGTGGGCCTCAACAATCTCCTGACATCCTGACATATGGAACATGTGTTTTTGCATAGAAACCATCGACTCCGATCAAAGTTTTTTTCACCGAAACCTTTCTTACCCACCCACATGTACCCGCTCCTCCGACACCGCCAAATGCCGCGCTCACATCTCTATCTCTACAACTAAAAAGACTCAAGTGCTATCGTATCCCGCTAATTAACCCCGCTTCCCCGCTAATTAACCCGGCGCCTTCACCTCGTCTCCCCCGCCCCCGCACGAAGCCTGTGGAACCGCCGCCCCGCCCCAGACACGATCCCGCTTCGCCGCCGCGGCAACCCAGCCTCCCCGCACGATCCCGAGCGGCGCGCCGCGGTATTGGGCGCCCGGCCGGACGCGGCCGAGCTCCGAGCGGCCGCTGCGTGAGCCGCGCGCCCCGCGCTCGATCCGCGCCACCCGGAAGCGACGCGCCCGGCCAAGCCGCGCTCGATCTCGCGCCGCCGCCGCCGCAGGACGCCAGCGCAACCGCCCTCGACGGCGCGCGGCACGATCCTCGAAGCCGGGCGCCGCTCTCAAGCCGCGCCCACGCCCAAGCGCCTCGCCGCCACCGGACGGGAGGAGAATCCCGCCAGCGCCGCTGCGCGGAGAAACCGCCCGGGCCGCTGTCAGCGCCCAAGCGAGGACACAGCAACCAGGGTATGCCAATCTATTCTCTTCCCTTCCTGCTCCGATGCCTTTCATAGATGGCACTCATCTCAATTTGAGCCATCGATACATACACGTTCCCTAACAAAGTGGAAGCCTGGGAGACGGATTATTGGCTTTCATGTCAGGACTGCTTGATTGCTGCTCTGTGCGAAGGATTGCATTTGCCAAGTAGTTGTCCACACCCTGTTTTTGTGCAATTACGGGCTGATGTTTGTTTTTTTTTTGTACCATCTGAACAATTCTTGGGCAGCTTCAGTAGCTGCTCTGGCAAGAGCAACTGCCTTTGCGGCTGCAGCTGCTACTACTGCCTCTTCATTAGGCAATAGTTTCATAGATCAAATACTGATGACCAGTGCCTTAGTGACATTCTTATATGGTAAAACCTTCAGAGATGAAATATCATTATGATACAATCAGCCTACTAACTGACTTCAGCATTAGCTTAGCTGTAGTGGATTTCATGCCTGATAAGAAGCTAAGCCAGATATTAAAAAACAACAGCCTAAATTTGCAAGGCCAGACACCCATTTATTGCCTGATAAGAAGCTTAGCCTCCAGTTTGCATGGCGACCAAATGTTAATGCAACAAAGTGTGTTAGTAGATTACAAAGTATGCCCTTGCGGAGTACTTAATCGCAATTGCCCATGCACAAAAGGTCGTGAATCGTGCAAGAACCATTACCCGCGACCATTTTGTGAAGCCACATTACAAGGCAAGGATTCATACCCAATTTACAGACGACGTGAAGATGGTAGAAAAGAAAAGGTCCGTGGACATGATCTTGACAATAGATGGGTCGTGCCTTACAACCCATACCTCTTACGTCTGTTCAATTGCCACATCAATGTTGAGGCATGTGGGAGCATAAAGGCCGTCAAGTATTTGTTTAAGTATATTCATAAGGGCCATGATCGTGCGCCTGCGGGCTGGCTGAGAGAGAGGCGAAAAAGGTAGACAATGAAGGAAACATCGATGAGATTAAAGCGTATAGAGATGCTAGATGGGTGACTCCTCCGGAAGCCTTGTGGAGGATATATGGTTTTGATATAAGTGACAGGTCCCCTTCTGTGTTGTCCTTGCAGCTCCATCTTCCTGGCATGCACATGGTTTCGTTTCATGAGCGTGAGGGTGTTCGACGAGTGCTTAATCGTCCGGGTGTTGAAAGGTCGATGCTTACAGCCTATTTTGAGAAGAACAACACATCCCCGAACATGCCCGCGGTATATTGTATCGAGACTTTCCTGAGTACTATAGGTGGGACGCACAAGATAAATCATGGATTAGGAGGAAGCAAAAGGTACTAAGACAAATCGGGAGAGTTGTGTGTGCCAATCCAGCCGAAGGGGAGCGTTATTATCTTAGGGTACTTCTAAACCATGTCATTTGGTGCAACCTCCTTCACCGATCTAAGAACGTTTTCTGGCGTACTCTTACCGACTTTTCGTGAAGCTGCACAAAGAAGGGGTCTTATTGAAGAGGACAACACATTGCACGAGTCTCTTGCTGAAGCTACTCAGTGGATGATGCCATGTGCATTGCGAAGGCTCTTTGCAACAATCTTGGTATTTTGTGAGCCGAAAGTGATGTTTTATAACTCAGGGGAAAAGCACAAGGAGGCAATGTCGAGGACTATAGGCGCAATAACCGTCTACCTTCGCGTTAGAGAGCAGATGGTCCTTATAGATATTCGGAAGTTGTTAGAATCTATGCAAAAGGACATAAAGATGTATCCACTTTTCGATATCGACGACACATATGATCCTTCTAATGATATTCCTAGGGAGATTTTTGAGGAGGCTAACGTTCAAGCGAATGTTGATGACTTGGGACTATTAGAGACCCTTAATGAGGAGCAGCAGGCTGCCTACAATGAGATTTTGGCTGCTGTTGATAGCGATCATGGGGGTTTGTTCTTTGTGGATGGACCTGGCGGCACCGGGAAGACTTACCTATACAGGGCTCTACTCGCTACTATACGAAGTCAAAACAAGATTGCCGTGGCAACAGCAACATCTGGTGTTGCAGCCTCAATAATGCCTGGTGGTAGAACTGCTCACTCACGATTTAAGATTCCCCTCATACTCGATGATGGGGCCTTTTGCGACTTCACGAAGCAGTGGTACTTGCCAAGTTGCTTCAGGGCCGCGTCCCTTATTATTTGGGATGAGGTGACAATGATGAAAAGACAAGGTGTCGAGGCATTAGACAACAGCCTTCGCGATATCATGGGTCGTCCTAACCTACCATTGTCGACGATATCTGGTCGGCAGCCTACCAAGGGGTACCCGAGGTAGTAGATTAGATGATGGTGGTGGGGTGCGCGAGATCAAGAACGAGATGGTAACCCAAACACAAGCACAGAGACACAGATTTATACAGGTTCCGGCCGTCAGTGTGACGTAATACCGTACATCCTGTGTTCTATACTGTATTCGAGTTGTATGGGGGTACCCCTGTCCCTCCTTATATAGTCCGGAGGGGCAGGATTACAAATAAAGTATCCAAGTTGGTACTAATCCAGATTACAATATCGTCATATCTCATGGGCCGACCCGCGGATGGTGCGGCCCATGTATCGCTTTTGAGGTACCGGGGGCTATACCCCACAGCTAGTCCCCGAGCGCCTCGTATCCTTTGAGTAACGCTGTTTTGAATTAGTCCGAGTAGCTAAACCTGAAGCCGAACGGTTGGAACGAAGAATCCGACCGCCTAAGCGATCGGCAATGGAGTCCGGGCGCTGGTGGCCGGCGATGAGGTCATGCGACCGGCCGGCGATGAAGCTCGAGCAAGCTGGTCGGCGATGAGTCCAAGCGTGAACTGGTCTACCGACCTCGGGCTTATTCGGATAAGGCTTGCAAAGAAGGATGCAAGGGGCTCAAAATTAAATTTGAGATTTCTTCATGTCGAGAGACGTGTACACCCGTCAAGTCACCGAGAGGTGACGTGTACACCAGAAGTCCCCCGAGCCTCGCTGGAAGATAGCAAAGCATCTTGTAGCAGGGTCAAAGAATAGAAGATTTCCAATATCCAAAGCGAATAGACAGTCCCCGTTTTTTTGTCATGTGTATATCAAGACCCCAAGCGCTGCCTGGGATCGCACCTCGAACCGAACAAAGATAGAGAAACTTGATAGTACACTAGCATAGCTAACGACTTTTCTATGAACAAATGATGAGTGACGAGCGGCGAAAGTGATGACGAACGGCGAAGCGGAGACGAATGGTGAGCGGCGAAGTGGCGCCGAGCGCCGAGCGGCGACGAAGCGGCGACGGGCGATGAGCACCGAAAGTGGAGACGAAGCGACGAAAGCAGCGATCGATCGGTGATGAGCATCGAGCGAAGATGAAAGGCTTAGTGGCGATCGGGCGTTGAGCGCCGAGCGGAGATGAACGCCGAGCGGCGATCGGGCGGCGAGCGCCGAAAGCGTAGACGGACGGCGAAGCGGTGGATCGGGCGATGAGCGCCAAGTGGGAGATGAACGGCGAGTGGCGATCGGCGTTGAGCGCCGAGCGGAGATGAACGCTGAGCGGCGATCGGGCGGCGAGCGCCGAGCGTAGACGGACGGCGAAGCGGTGATCGGGCGATGAGCGCCAAGTGGAGATGAACGGCGAGTGGCGATCGGCGTTGAGCGCCGAAAGTGGAGATGAACGACGAGTGGTCTAGCAGCTAGTCGGCGATGAAACCCCGAGCGCCAGTGGTGCAACCATCCGGTTGGTGATAACCCTCGTGATCCGATCCCCGAGCGTAGAGAATAAGCTCGGTGATTGAACTGGGCCCCTGCAATACAAATGTGGAGAATCGGTAGTACATGATGTAAAAATAAATATAAAATATGGTGTAAACCAGAATTGATAATATCGGCGATATTATATTCGTTTTCGGCGAAAAATT
Organism: Chrysopogon serrulatus; assembly: GCA_015844335.1. Taxonomy (NCBI): domain Eukaryota; kingdom Viridiplantae; phylum Streptophyta; class Magnoliopsida; order Poales; family Poaceae; genus Chrysopogon; species Chrysopogon serrulatus. The sequence continues at coordinate 297,895 of JADLZL010001811.1, forward strand.
ATTGATGAGTGGAGTACAACCAGTTGGTTCTTTATCGCATTATTGCCAGCTCCGACTAGCCCGTAGCCCATAGCGCTTAGCGTGGAAGCTGTATGCACGCGTAGGGATACAGGCGTCGCCGAAGAGCATTGTCCGACCGACCCTCAACGCAGCGCGGAGCTGCATGCACGTCTTTGGGATTGAGTCGGGAACATGGCCGCCTCTACGGACAACGCAAATCGAACGTGGCCGGTCGGTAATCCGAATGGTGGAAATATAAGTGGTGCCCTGCAGCGTAGCTTTGTATCTTGTTACCCAGCCCCAACTATCTCATACCCCATAGCGCGGAGGAGCTCATGCCTCGTGTACGCGTAGGAGCACAAGAGTCACCGAGGAACCGCTGCAGACTGACCGTAACGTAGAGCGCGGAGCTGCATGCACGTGTAGGTCGAGATCGAGGACAGGGTCGTTTCTAGATGACTCGAATAAAAGCGTAGCTGGCGGCTGGTCGGCGGATAAAAATCATTGTAAAAATTAATTGATATGGCGATAAAACAGTTGGAGAAATATGTGGAGATATATAAAGATTGGAGAATATTCAGAAATATATTAAAATTATGACTTAGCTTGTCAGTGGAGACGGGTCGTCGTTGTGGTCGAGTAGAGTAGTCGACACTCCGAGCGGAGCAGTTGGTGCGTCAAGCGAGGAAGTCGATGGCCGAGCAGAGGCAAGACGAACACGTCGAGTGGAGAGGTCAACAGCCGAGCAGAAAAATTGGTGCGTCGTGCAGTGAAGTCGGTGTCTGAGCAATTGGCGAATCGATCGGAGAAATTGGTGACCGGTTGGAGAAATCGGCGGCCGAGCGATGAGGTCAGACTTGTCGAGTGGAGAAATTTGCGGCCGAGCCGAGAAGTCAACGCCCGAACGGAGTAATCGGCGTATCGATCGGAGTAGTAGATGCATCGATGGAGTGGTCGGCGACACAATGGAGGAGTCCGTACGTCGATCGGACGGATCGGCGTGTTATGTGGAAGCGATCGATTGGCGACCGAACAGAGAAATTGGCGGAAAGCATGATCTACCGATCACAACGCGCGCAGCCCAAGCCTGCGGAGGGATGATGACGACGGCCGGCGAGTACCATGGCGGGATGGATGCTAAGATAGCCTGTACTCGAGCCCGGTTTGCTTGCTAGCTCAACGACCACACGTAGATTATTAATCCAATATAATCATAGCCGGGATGCTCCTCCATGCAAGTGCAGATCAACAACACCGAATGCATTACAGATGCGTGAGTCCACACGAACACACAAGTATCTTGATTATTTTAATCAGATTGCATGGCGGTTGGTAATTAGCTTGTATTGCATGGACATGTAGATCGCGTGACGCCGACGCCCCGGTACGTGATGCGGCCGACGCCGTGACGCTGCATACCCAGATGGGATCGGTTGGGAGCCGGAGAGCTTCGACGCTGTATAGCTATCGGCGGTGGTTGGAGGTGGCGATCTCTGCTTGATCATGCCGGCCCTGCTGCTCTTCGGTGAGTAGCAGCCCGATGGCGGCCCAAATTCTAGGGATCACCGATGATGAGTAGGCGATGGGATCCACGGCGGGACAGGGCTGCCGTAGTAGATTGATAATGAGCTGTTGGTACGCCCGACCTCGCGTTGGAGTTGGAGTTAGTGCTGTATGATGAGATCCGATCGGGCGGGCGTATGTGTCCGGATTGGACGTTGTGATGAGATCTGATCGGCAAGCCGCCGCCAAAAAGTTGTGCACGCGATGAGCTGCAGCGATTGCCCATTTAGCGCCGACGAGCCACGGCGAATCGTCGACGAGGGTCGGCGAGAGCTGCGGTGAAAAACATGATCCCGAAATCTCGCGAAGAGACTCCAAGATTGGACTTGCCATCTCGCTCAACGACGGATCAGAGCACGCCCCTACCTGGCGCGCCAAATTGCCGACGATATCTGGTCGGGCAGCCTACCAAGGGGTACCCGAGGTAGTAGATTAGATGATGGTGGTGGGGTGCGCGAGATCAAGAACGAGATGGTAACCCAAACACAAGCACGGAGACACAGATTTATACGGGTTCCGGCCGTCGGTGTGACGTAATACCGTACATCCCGTGTTCTATACCGTATTCGAGTTGATTATGGGGGTACCCCTGTCCCTCCTTATATAGTCCGGAGGGGCAGGATTACAAGTAAAGTATCCAAGTTGGTACTAATCCAGATTACAATATCTGTCATATCTCATGGGCCGACCCGCAGATGGTGCGGCCCATGTATCGTCTTGAGGGTACCGGGGGGCTATACCCCCACAACCATTTGGGGGAAAGACTATGGTGTTTGGTGGAGATTTTAGACAGGTTCTCCCAGTTGTTCGAAAAGGATCAAGGGCTCAAATAGTTGGTGCCTCACTGCGGATGTCCTACCTTTGGAATTCCATGCGACATCTCAAACTGGTCCGTAACATGAGGGCAAAGAGCGACCCGTGGTTTGCAGAATACTTGCTACGCATCGGGGGAGGCTCTGAGGAGGCTAATTCTGATGGTGAAATCCACCTTCCTGGTGATATATGCGTACCACAGACTGGGGAGGACAGTGATCTTGATACGTTAATTAATTGCATATTCCCTAACCTCAATGCCAATATGTCAAACAAGACGTACATCACGTCACGAGTAATATTATCTCCGCGTAATGACTGGGTCGATATGATTAACATGAAGATGATAAGTCGTTTTCAAGGGGATGAGATGGTGTACCATAGCTTTGACAGTGCGGTGGATGATCCAAACAACTATTACCCATCTGAATTTCTCAATACTTTGACCCCTAACGGTCTCCCTCCACATGTGTTAAAGCTCAAGATTGGGTGCCCAGTCATACTGCTAAGGAACATCGACCCTGCGGGTGGACTATGCAATGGAACACGTCTGGTGGTTCGAGGGTTCCAACGGAATACCATCGATGCAGAAATTATGGTGGGGGACCATGCTGGAAAACGAATCTTCCTACCGCGGATTCCGTTGTGCCCCTCTGATGACGAGATGTTCCCGTTTCAGTTTAAGAGGAAGCAGTTTCCCATCAGGCTCAGTTTTGCCATGACGATTAACAAGGCACAGGGGCAGACTATCCCCAATGCTGGTGTGTATTTGCCTGAACCAGTGTTCTCTCATGGTCGGGTTGTATGTTGCGCTATCTAGAGCCACTGCCAGATCGAACATTAAGATCCTTGCCATCCCACCTGACGATAAGAAGGATAAGAAAAGAAAGACAGAAATAAATGGTACATATACGAAAAATATTGTCTATAAAGAGGTCCTAAGTCCATAAAAAGGTATTGTCTTATGTTTTTTTATACATGTTATATTTGCTATATTTATGTTCTTTATTACTGATATTTGTTATATCCATCTATATTTCAGCTAATATAGGAAGTGGAACAAAGGGAGGACAAGTAGCGTATGACTTGTTAATACACAAATTAATGATTGGATGTACATATTATATATATTTTCAATCCTGATGATCATATTATTTTAGCATGTCTTTATGATGACATAAGATTTACATATATTCTACTTATATGATTGTATGTCATGAGATGTTTTATATCCCGTCGCAACGCACGGGCACTTAACTAGTGTACCCAAAATGCCGCGCTCACATGTACCCACGGCGGTTTCTTCCCACACGGCGACATCGGCGACATCGCGCCCGTCGACCAGCATACCCACACCCCCCTCCCCATCCGCTTTCGCAAAACCGCTCGGGCCAGACCACCCGGCGCCTCTGCAACCCGCCTCCCCCTTCCTCCGGCGCAGCGAGCGGGCCTCGACGTGGACGCTCGTAATCTCCCCAACGACGACACCACTGCTCCGTGCCTCCCGAATGCCTCCTCGACGCAATACAGGAAACGTGAGAAACAGTCATGCACAGGAGGATCTGGGCCGGGCGTGGTCTCCATAACCGCGGCGACGGCGGCAACGAATGTGGACAACCGGCCCGTCTCCGCGCGCCGGCTACTGCGTCGGTGAGGACTGGAGGAGGAGTGCGATCTGCGGCGTCAGCGGCGGCGGATACCCGCTCTATGACTCCAGGGACTGCCCGTTCCTCGACGTCGGCTTCCGCTGCGCCGAGAACTGTCGCCCCGACGCCCTACTCGTAACGTCCTCCTACCCCCAAGTTCGTTGCTTCGATTTGCCATCTCTCCAGGTTCGTTGCGGTTGTTTCGATTTGCCGCTATGTTCTTCCTTGCTTCAGTCGTTCCATGTCCAGAATCTGGAGATTGGTTTACTAAGCTTGTCAAACCAGAAGAAGCGTGTGTGGGCATACTACTA